>LPNX011190709.1:465414-636614 GCA_001517045.1 Pseudotsuga menziesii | reverse complement strand
AATCGGTCCTTTAAGGATCTATATGTTTTTATTTCCATTTCGAGGATCTGAAGTATCTAAGAGACAATAAAAATCATTGATATACAGTAATCAAACTAAGATACAATATAAATCATGGATTTATAGTAATCAAACTATGAAATATCTTAGAAAACCTTTTCTACATTATGTTTAAATAAACACATACGGATCAAATATCCTAACTAACATTATACTTTCCACAAAGAATGCATGGGACAATTAAAATCAAATCAAATCTAATACTTTCACCGACTGGTGTGCTAGCTATTACATTTATATTTATGACATCAAAATCCCAGTCGCAAAGCAAGTCACATTTTCCCAACAGACCAAAGATATCGTCGATAGTCAAGTCTTAAAACAAAGATTTTAACTACTATATAAGAAATCACATACCCTTAGGGTCATATTATTTAATTTAATAAAACAAGTAAAGATAGGGTTGTAAGTCCACATTGTGGCAACCGCAATCTATGCAAAGAAAAAGCCTCGGTAGAGTATTCACACACATCCAACGTGTTCATCATATGATCAAAGCATTACAACTATAAACAAAAGTATTATACACATGGATGTAATACCATCAATGATGGCAACGTGGTGGTTTAACACAAACATCATACAAATATATATAGATATAAGGAAAAACGATCATTGAAATTACACAAACGAAGGCCGACATCCTTTATTAATTAAACAACACATATATATATTAAAGAGTGGGTGTAAGACCATCGCGGATGGCTTCCACATTAATTTTAACACCAATGTTAAACGGTATGGGAATAAGACCAGTTAGTGACACCCAAACCCTGCTAGGGTACATTAAAAACATTACATTACAGTTTCATAACATTGGCTAAAGAGTCAACACAAAACAAACCCAAGAAGGGTATAACAAAAATTGCATATGCATTTAAGAACTGGAACACTTATCTTAACAAAATATGTGCCTATTATTTAGAAACCTTTATGGCACATGCCCAGCATAACTTGTAAACCCCAGTGTAGATGGGTCAACATGTTTTTGACACTCTTAATAATGAAAACCATAGAATTAACCAGGGATGAGACGCATTATTACCTGGGCATTTGGAAACACTGTCCTAGGAGGATGTGACCCTGGCGTCTTCCTATCCAGTTCCTTAACCTACACATCATTCATTACAGTCAAAAAATCATTATTCTTTGTGAAATCAAAGTCAAATAGAAAACTTAAATTATGGGATTGTCCCATACCTTGGCGAAATGGAAAAGAGGGCTAGGTTTGGGCTCCTTCGAAGCACCCTGATCCCTCCTCTATCTGCAATACAAACAAAAAAAACTCAGTCAAGTTTTACTAAAACATTTCATCATGAAATTATAGTAGTAAAACTTCCTCTTAAAAATGAAACCCTTTCCTGTACAGAGAGGGTAAAAGGAGAAGTGGTGGCGAGTTCAATTTCTTCTCTATAGTCTGCCATGGAAGTCTAAGAATCCCAAATAACACCTCAAGAAGGACAAAACATATTACTATTAACGCTTGCCCAAAACCAGGAGCGGCACTCGGAAAGAAATCTTGACATCCCTTATTGGCCACACAAAGGTCTAAACGAATCTTTCATCCATAGTAGTCATGTCAGAGCCCTTCGACTCATGCTAACTGCACATAAGAGAAACAAACCACCTGTACACTTTCACCACAAGTTGAGCAGAGCTCGGATCAGTGTTTTTCCACCTAACAAACATGCAAATGAGACTCCGAACAAGAAACAACACATTAAACCACAGTATGAAATCCCTAAATAGATGGAAGGTGGAGGGAACACCACGAGGCCAAGTAAAGTACCTAGCTGCATTGTCAAATCATAGTTGGTTCATGTGTTAATGCCAAAGTCAACCAAGGAAAAATGCAATAACCATCGAAAACAAAATCATTTAAAACATTAATCATTGCAATAAACTTTGGATTATAACCATTGTCAAGAACCTTCATAGGTGTTGGGACCATGGAATGTAATTCCATCATTCATTATGCCAAGAACCTCACTATTATTACATTATAACCATAGTGCTATGATATGCCAAGATCGTTGAAATTTATTACCACCATAGTGTTATAATATGCCAAGGTCATCGAATTACTATGCAACCATAGTGTTTAATAGGTCAAGAACATTTAAATACTTTGCAATCAAGATATGACCAAATGACATGGTACATAAACCTTAACCATTGTGGACCGTAAAGAGAGTGCATCATAATCCAAACCATATAGTCTCATGCCAAGTATTATCTCATAAACCCTTGCATTTTATTTATATAACAAGAGGTCACCATATGATGGAAACATGTGCTTTACAAACCCTAAGCACCTTATGCTTAAGGGGAGATCACAACACATCATAGTGTAGGCTATCGAAAGGCAAATCCCTTTAATTTACATCTCAACCAACGTAATACATAAGGTTTGGGGTCTCGACTATCAATAGTCTCCCCACGCCTTGTGCTAGTTTCAGCCTCATAAGAAAAATTAAACAATAAAGAATAGGTGAAAAAAAAATACATCACCTACATAGACATGGTTGGAGGTTTTGGAAGGAGCTAGACACTGTCACGATCAGAAAAACATATCGTAAACAAACAGGATAAACATATTAAAATTAGCAGAAGTAAAACATAGAAAATATTCTAAGTATGGAAGTAATGCATGTAAAAAAAATCATTTACGATTTTTAGGTGTGTTACATAATGGTATCAAAGCACGGTTATAGCACTAGGCCTGAATCGGCTCAACATTTACATTGATAAGGAAACCAAAAAAACTAATGTTTATTTTATTTCATGGTTTAAATTCTCTTACAAAACGGAAAGAAAAGGATAACTATATTTTGCAGGAAAAAGTGGCAGATGCAGAGATGTCTGCAGAATAAGAACGTCACCCAGAAAATCCTTTAAATCATAAAGAGGGGAAATTTAAGGGATGCGGAAATTTGGGTAGACTTAAACGACAGTCAATACAATAAATCTGAACTAAGAAGAACTGTGAAAGAAATTATATCAGAGATAAGAAAAGCTAAAGAAGGTAACGAACGAATTATAAAAGGTCATGAAGAATTAAATGTTATTATGTTAGCAAAGATACATAATGATGAAAAATTAAAAAAAATAAGGAATCTGAACAAGAACTGCCTAAAACTACACCTTACAAACGTAAGGGAAGGAAGATGGAATTTTCCAACCATAAAACTGAAACTTCCAGTGAAGAGTTGGTTAAAAATCACTCAAGAAAATAGCAAGATTCAAGCGAAAGTAGCGATGATAACAAAAGGGAAAAGAAATACAGACCCTATGAGGAAATATCTAGGGAGTTTAAGAAAATTAAACCACCAATGTTTAATGGATAAATTAAGAGAGGCGAAGAGGCGGAAGCCTGGTTGTCAGGAATGAAGAAGTATTTCCAAACATACAACAACTCCAACGAATTAAAAGCTAAAATGGACATCTATAATCTGACTGGAAAGGAAGATATATGGTGGCGGGATATAAATAACGTCAAGGGAATAAAATAAATATATGTAACTTGGAAAATGTTTAAAAATATTTTTAAAAGAAAATACTTATCATAACAATACTATGAAGAAAAGGCCAAAGAATTTTATGAATTAAAGCTAGGAGCCATGACTATGAAGGAACTATATAGTAAGTTTCTAATCCTGCTTCATTACATTCCTTACATAATTGATGAAAAACCTAAAATACAACGTTTTCTTAGTCATTTGCCTATCATGTTCAAAGAATGTATTGAGTATGATAATCCAAAGACACTAGAGGAATCGATGAGAAAGGAAAACATATGTTACGACCAAAACAAAAAAAAGGGAATATATACCAACTTGGAAGAGTAAAAGGAAAAATAATTTTGACCCAAGAAAGAAACACAATAAATTCCACAAAAACATAGGGAATAACTATAGGGGGTATTAGGGTATAAACTACAAAAAATTTAAACCGCAGAATTCTGTAGTAAAAGAACCTCCTATTGTTCTTAACAAGATCCCAACACAAAAATAACCCTTAAAATGTTGGGAGTGTGGAGGGCCACGTTACTTTAAGGACTTCCCAGTAATAAAGAAGAATCTTAATATTCATTCCATCCAAGACGCAATTATGGTTGGGGACATGGAAAGGAGTATACCCATAATTTGTGTTTCATTGGAAAATCGCCAAGAAGATCATCAGACTTCTATAGTTGAAATATAAAGTATGATAAACAGTCAACCTATTTTTGTTTTAATTGATCCAGGTGCAAGCCTAATTTATATATCACCTAGAATAGTTGAATTATGTAAAATAGTACCGAAAAAGTTTGATAAGTTGTGGCTGGTACAATTAGCCACCGGTACAAAATCAAAAGAACTAGTCTTGTTAAGAATTTTAAATTGATGATGAATGATTTCATTACGCATGCTAATTTAAATATTCTACCTTGAGGTTCCTATGATCTCTTAATAGGAATGGATTGGCTAGAAAAACAAAAATTAATGTTAAATTATTTCAACAAAACCTTTACCTGTATGAACGATAATGGAAACATTGTAAAAGTAAAGGGATTCCTAGGAAGATTACAATCAGAGAAATCTATGTGTTACAAATGAAAATATCAGTAAGAAAATTATGTAAATTGTTTGTTGTTTATATAATGAATGATAATAAACTTAAACTAGAATACATATCATTTTTGAAGGAGTTTGAAGACATCTTTCCCACAAGAAATCCCTGGACTTCCTCCGAAAAGAGACATTGACTTCACGATCGATATGATACCCAGAGCGGTACCAACATTGAAAGATCCTTATCGAATGAACATAATAGAACTTACAGAGCTCAAATATCAACTACAATAATTGATTGATAAAAATTATATTTGACCTAGTGTCTCTCCTTGGGGAGCACCAATCTTATTTGTGAAAAAGAAGGACGAAACCTTAAGATTATGTATATACTACCGACAGTTAAATAAAATGACCATTAAGAACCGATACCCACTACCCCAAATAGATAATCTATTCGATGAATTCTGTGGATCATATATATTTTCAAAGATAGAATTAACATCTAGTTATCATAAAGTATGAATAAAAGATGAGGATATCTTTAAGACGACATTTAGGACCCGTTGTGGTCACTACGAGTTTGTCGTAATGCCTTTTGGGTTGAAAACGCACTTGCTACATTCATATTCTTAATTACAAACATCGTAAGTAACTATCTGGATAAGTTTGTGGTTCTCTCCATTGACGACATACTAATATACTCTAATAATGAACAAGAACATAAGAAACATTTAAAGATAATTTTGCAAGTACTAAGAGAACAACAAATTTACGCAAAGTTCAGTAAACGTGATTTCTTTAAATATATGATTCAATACCTCAGAAATGTAGTGTCCAAGGATAGAACCTATGATGATTTTGAAAAAATGAAGTCCATCATCGAATGGTCAATTCCTAAAAATTTAATCGACATCGGATCATTTATGTGGATTAATGGATACTACTGTAAGTTCGACGAAGGCTTTTCTAAAATTGCCTACCCCATAAATTCATTATAGAAGAATGGTAAAAAGTTTGAATGGAATAAAAAATGCATGGAAATATTTAAAAAATAAATCATCTACTAACTACTGTCTCGATCCTCAAGATTGTTGATATATGCAAGGACTTCGTCGTTTGTACCGACACTTGCAAGGAAGGGCTAGGTGGAGTTTTAATACAAGAAAACTATCATGGCATATGAATCTAGGAAATTAAAATTAAAATGAGAAGAACTATGTGACGCACAATTTAGAACTTGTTTCCATAATCCATGCCTTAAAAATGTGGTGACATTACCTAATTGGAAGGAAATTCATACTTATGTCAGATAACATAAGTCTTAAATATTTATTTGATCAAGAAAATTTGAATGCAAGACAAGCAATATGGTTGTCTCTTTTAAGCGAGTATGATTTTGAAATCAAACACATAAAAGGAAAAGAAACTAAGTAGCAGATGCTCTAAGTCATCATGCAAATTTACTATTTGCAAGCAGCAACTATGAATCCAATCTGGAAAATCAGATCCTAAGGGTTGAAAATTATGATGGGGAATATCATATTTTAAAAGAAAAGACTGCTAAAAATGAACAAAATCAAGTAAAAATAGATTTCATCCTAAATAAACAAGGGCGTTTGTTGCATAAAAATGGGTTGTACATACCAAACATAGAAGAAATTAAACTTACATGTATGAATGAGCTCCATAAACAACCGTATTCATGGAATCCTGGATACCAAAAAACAATCACCATGATCAGAAAAGATTTATTTTGGCCAAACATGAAGAAAGAAGTGGAAAAATACTTAGCTCAATGTCTAGAATGTCATCAAGTTAAGGAAAAACATCAACATCCAGCAAGATTTTTGTAGCCACTACCCATTCCAGAATGGAAGTGGGAAACAATTAGTATGGATTTTATAACAGGCCTATCAAAGAATTTTCAACAACATGATTCAATCATGGTCGTAGTTGATAAATTAAGGAAGGATGCTCATTTTGTTTTTATTAAATATACCTATAAAGCTGTTATCATTGCAGATATTTTCATGAAACAAATATTCAAGTTACATGATGTACCAAAAGTAATAGTCTCAAATAGAGACGCAAAATTTATAGGTAACTTCTGGAAATATTTGTTTAAAGGTTTAGGAACATAGTTGAATTTCAGTACTGTATATCATCTGCAAACGAATGGGAAGACTGAAAGAGTAAATCAATTCTTAGAGGACATGCTAAGGATATATTTCATGTACAAACCAGGTAAGTGGGAATACTACCTACACTTACTAAGAATTTTCCTATAATAATAATTTGCAAGTTTTTGCAGGTATGAGTCCTTTCGAAATATTATATGGACGCAAGTGTAATACTCCAATTTCATGGAGTAGGTCAGTTGATAGATTAATGTTAGGACCTGATTTATTAAAAGGTATGGAACTAACTGTGAAATAGGTACGAAGAAACTTGAAGGATTCCCAAGACAGGAAGAAAAATTATGCTGATTTAAAAAGAACTCCTAGAGAGTTCCAGGTGGGTGATCATTTGTATACAAAGGTAAAGCCCAAAAGAATTTCCTTGAGTTTGGGAAAGTATTTAAAATTAGCACCCATGTATTGCGGGCCATTTAAAATTTTAGCTAAAGTAGGGTCGGTTGCATACCATTTATCCCTACCACCCAATATTAAAGTGCATAATGTGTTTCATGTTTCTATTTTAAGAAGATATGTTCATGATGTTTCTCATGTGATTAATTGGAATGTAATCTAGGTGGAACCCGAAGGAGAGTTCCAAGTGGGAGCAGAGTGCATTCTCAATGGGAAATGACTTTTAGTCTAGAACTATACCATCAAACAAGTCAAGGAGAAATGGAAGCACCTTAGTCCAGAAGAAGCTACTTGGGAGCTGGAAAGTAATATGCAGGAGGCATATCTAGGCTTATTCCAAGATGATGAAATGGAAAAATAAAAAATAAATCTTATAACATCAAGGACAGTGTTATCCTTTAAGGGGAGGTGTATGTAATACACCATGAATTAATAATTTATTATTAATTCTAGTGAAAAATACTTAAACTATTTTTTTCTTGTTGAAAGAAAAGTCAAGAATAAAACATTTTGTAATAAAATATGTTGAAGGGGGGACAAAAGTGGATATAATTTTTAAAGAGTGTTTTCTGACCCACGAGAGGAAAATACATGTGGATGAAGCCACTAAGTGAGAACTCAAGGTGCAGGAGGCATCATCCCCAAAAATCAGGTCACAACTCCTAGTTGAGTGCTAAAGAGAAGGAGGCTCATAAATGACTAAGTCCTAGGAAAAATACTATATATTAGTATGTCCATGATCAGAAGAAGGATAGAATTGGACAAGGATTGAATCTATGAATGCAAGAGATGGTGCATTGAAGGTATTTTTCTCTTGTGGTTCAACGAACATGCTCGAGAATTCTAGAGCAATTAACTTGGATGCTTTGGGAGTTGGTTGGGAGGAATAGCTTCTCCACTTTTGTTTTCCCAGCATTGGTTCCAGGTTCTAAATCTATGTTTCTTTTTACATTTATAGTCATATTTCATTCTTCTTCTAGATCTAGACAGGTTAAGTTAAAACCCAATATAAAAACGATTAGTCTAGCTTAATTATCCATTTCCTATTTTATTATGTTAATTATAAACATGATTGGTTGATTTAATTATGTTGATTATAAACATCTTATGTGAGTTATGGTATTTTCCTTTTACGGATTATATGATGCAAATTGAAACGTATCACTTAATGTATATGTATCAAACTATATCGAATCCTTCCTAGGCAACTATTTTACTAATGCACTCCTGCATTTTGTATCTATATTATTTTTCNATTTGATTGAATACAATCATGAAAACCTTAAAGGTGTGAAGTAGATCTATTACATAAAGAGTAATCCTACTTAAGATTTAAAATGGAAATTAAGCTTATATCATATATGTCGAATCAAAGATTTAGTTTAATTAACCCTCCATATAGTAAAGTTAATAATATCATGAACCGGTCCTTTAAGGGTCTATAGGGTTTTATTTCCATTTCAAGGATCTCAAGTATCTAAGAGACAATAAAAATCGTTGATCTACAGTAATAAAACTAAGAGATAATATAAATCGCATATTTACAGTAATCAAACTATGAAATATCTTAGACAACCTTTTCTAGATTCTGTTTAAATAAACACATACAGATCGAATATCCTAACTAACATTATACTTTCCACAAAGCATGCACAGGACAATTAAAATAAAATCAAATCAAATATAATACTTTCACTAAGTGGTGTGCTAGATATTACAGCTATATTTACGGCATCAAAATCCCAGATGAAGCAATTCTCGTTTTCCCAATAGACCAAAGCTATCGTCGATAGTCAAGTCTTAAAACAAATATTTTAACTACTCTATAAGAAATCACATACCCTCATGATCGTATTATTTAATTTAATAGAACAAGTAAATATAGGGTCATAACTCCACATCATGGCTACCCAAATATATGCAGAGGAAAAGCCTCGATAGAGTATTCACACACATCTATCGTGTTCGTCATACATTCACAGCATTACAACTATAAACATAAGTATTATAATAATGAGCATAATACCATCAACAATGGAAGCCTAGTGGTTTAACAAAAACAACATACAAATATATAAAGATATAAGGAGAAAATGATCATATAAATTACATAGCTGAAGGCCGACATCCTTTATTAATTAAACAACACATATGTATATTAAAGAGTGGTTGTAAGGCCTTCATCGATGGCTTCCACATTAATTTTAACACCAATGTTAAACAGGATGGGAATAAGACCAATCAATGTACCCAAACCCTATCAGGGTACATTAAAAACATTACATTACAGTGTCATAACAATAGATAAAGAGCTGACACAAAACAAACCCGAGAAGGGTTTACTAAAAAACACATATGCATTTAAGAACTGAAACACTTATCTTAACAAACGATGTGGCTATTATTTTGAAACCCTCACAGCTCCTTCCCAGCATGACTTGTAAACCCCAGCGTAGATCAATCAGCATGGTTTCAACACTTTTAATAATGAAAACTAGATATTTGAATAGTGATAAGTCACATTCCTACCTGGGCATTTGGAAACATGGGCGTGGGAGGAGGTCAGGGTATTTTTTAAGGATTATAATAGTATACTTAAGTATATTATTCTAGGCTATACTTTTGGATTGAAAAAAACATATATATAGATAGGTAGGAAAATATTAAATATGAAACATACAATTTACACCAAAACTTGTAAATTTTGGCGAATATTATGATAAAAAACATATTTTATATAAATATAGGTGATATTAGAGACTAAAAATAACCAAATAGTGAATTTATGTTTTGATAAAAACCCAAAAAATAGCCAACTGGTGAAATTTCACCCCTAAATTTTTCCTTGGAGGAGGTGACCCTATCGCCTCCCTCTCTAAAGCCTTAACCTGCACATCGTTCATTATAGTCAGAAAATCATTATGCTTTGTGAAATCAAAGTCAAATAGAAAACTTAAATTATGGGACAACTCTAACCTTAGTGAAATGGAAGAGAGGGACAGAGGTCGGATCCTCTGGAACACCTTTATCCCTCCTCTGTCTTCAATACAAACAACAAAAAACACAGTCAGGTTTTACTAAAACATTTCATCATTAAATTACAGTAGTAAAAATTCCTCTTAAAAATGAAACCCTTACCGGTATAGACAGCATAAAAGGAGAAGTGGTGGCGATTTCAAGTTCGTCTCTATAGTCCGCTATGGAATTCAAAGAAGCCCAAATAACACCTCGAGAAGGAAAAAAACATATTAGTGTTAACACTTTCCCAAAAATAGGACCGACAATCAGCAAGCAAATCAAACCTCGATGGCCCTTGCTAGACACACAAAGGTCTGAACGACTCTTTCATCCATAGTAGTCAGGGAAGCACCCTTCGACTCATGCCGACTATGCATAAGAGAAAGAAACCACTTGTACACTTTCACCATGAGCTGAGAAGATCTCAATTCTGTGCTTTTCTGCCAAACAAATATGCAAATGAGGCTCCTGATAATAAACATCACATTAAACCATTGTCTTAAAAACCTAAACTAATGGACGGTGGAGGGAGCACCATGTAGCCGAGTAAAGGACCTAGTTGCGTTGTCAACTTGCATCCATGTCATGAGATGATTCCAAGTTCAATCAAGGACAAACACAATAACCATCGACAACACAATCATTTAAAACATTAATCATTGCAATCAAATTTGGATTATAACCGTTACGAAGAACTTGTGTAGGTATTGGGACCGTGGCATGTAATGTCGTCGTGCATTATGCCAAGAACCTCACCATTATTACATTATAACCATGGTGCTATGATATGCCAAGATCATCAAAATTTATTACCGCCACAGTGTTATAATATGCCTAGGTCACCAAATTACTATACAACCATAGTGTTTACTAGGTTGAGAACCTTTAAATACTTTGTAATCAATATATAACCTTATGACATGGTACATAAACCTTAACCGTTGTGGACCCTAAAGAGAGTATATCATAACTCAAACCATATAGTCTCATGACAAGTATTATGCGATAAACCCTCACATTTTATTTATATAACAAGAGGCCACCATATGATGGAAACATGTGCTTTACAAACCCTAAGCACCTTACTCTTAAGGGGATATCACCACACACCATAGCGTAGGCTATGGCAAGGCCGAGACCTTTAATTTACATCTCAACCAATGTAATACATAAGGTTTGGGGTCAATACTATGAATAGTCTCCCCACACCTTAGGCTAGTTTCAACCTCATAAGAAAAATTAAATAATAAAGAACGGGTGAAAACAAAATACATCACCTGTGTACACACTGTTGGAGGTTCTTGAAGGATATAGCCACTCTCACGATCAGGAGAACCTATCATAAACAAATAGGATAAAGATATTAAAATTTTCAATTTAAATAAATATAGAAAATCTACTAAATAAGTATGGAAGTAATGCATGTAAAAAAAATTCATTTACAATATTTAGGTGTGTTACAATTTATGACTAAAAATATTTAGTCATTTATTGGTTGTTCTAATTGGTCAATTTGGTAGTATATTTAGTAATATTCTTAGTCATGATTGTTGTTAAATGGTCATTTTTTTCAATAGAGGAAATTTCAACTTAAAATGGGCCTTTTAACCATTAGAGGAAATTTCAACTCAAAATGGGCCTCGTAAGAAAAATTAATAAAATAATAGTTAAAATAATAAAATAATATTTATTAATTTTGGAGTAAGAAAAGAAAAAAAATACTTTTTTGTTTGTATTTTTGACATATATCCTTGAGTTTTTACTCAAATATCGATCTGGAGAGCTCGTTGGATGCGGAATTAAATTCTGCATCCAAAGAGTACCCACTCGGCATACTTTTGACAGACCCCGCTACCTCAAAAACAATAAATACCTGAAAAAACATGATGATGATGTCATCACATTGACCCCTATAGGCACTTAATTTTGGAAATTTTGGCATGTGTCATATTTTGGCTTCCCAGGCCTGTAATTCTTCATCAAACAGGCTGACTTACAGCTTTTTTCCATCCCATTCCAGTTCTTTTTTGACAGCTAACCTCTTTCTTTTTTAAAATACTACTATTAAAATTGCCTCATACAAGAAACAAATGTCACGACTGTCAAGGTGGTTCATATCACTAACAATACATAGTCTTAAGGAAAAAATAAAGATCGCTATCAAAATTTAAGTGTCTTTAGCCACAGTTACTCTTAGTTATGGAAAGTAATCAATTAATGTAATACTTATCATTTTGGAAATCAAAGAGTCATGAATTCCATGATTGATTACATGTTATCTAGAACATTAATCAACATTTCCTTCCTTGCATAAAATTTCACTGCTGAAAAGAATTCCCAATCCATGCATGCATGAGAAAGGGCATCAACTATCTCAATTTGGAACGACCTTTTAATCAAGCATCAAATATTATATTTCCAACTACATTGTGCAACCATAGCATTTCAACTGGATGAGTTGAATATTAGGCTAGATAAGGTTTGAATTCGATGAATAGACAATTGAGAGAGATTTAAATTGATAGTAACCAAAGCAAAGATCATATTTTGATAAATTTAAATTGATGGGATTGATAATACATACTTGTTGTGATTATAACTTGCCTAAATATTGGATAATAGAGGATTTGCTTCAACTACAAATACTTGCATGTTTTATTTTATATGATGCATTGTGGTCCAATTTAGGTCAATGGAATCATTGAGTTTTCGCAATGATTGATACCACTTTGTCATAATGAAATGAACTGTCAAAATTGTACTTTCCCCTTGTGAGGGCCTCGTAACAGAGTATCTAAACATTAATATACCTTCTGTATTTTGGCATTGATTTCAATCCATTGGTTCAGGATAATGACAATGTATTCTTGTTGTTGTAATTGTTACACCTAAAACCTACAAGCCATAAGTAGGTTGTTCCACAGTCTCTACATTGTCTAACAATATTAGTATGGTCTCTTGGAACTTATAGTTCCAATGTGTAGTGCTAAATCCAAATGAATAATGGATCGACATTTTCCATCAATGCCCTTTTCTTAATATGGCCATAGTGGCATTCCAAGTTAAGTTGTTACTGCAAATTATTGTGTTCCCTAAATTGCAATAGAGAAGTATGGAACTTCCTTAAAAAGGTAGAGGTTTAATCATCATTGGGAATATATTTTATCAATTGTTCTTTATTTCAGGACATTAACCACATCTATGTAAAATGATGGCATACCTCTTTGATCTCATCTAAAAGAGTATGACATTCACAACATAAACTATTCATTCCACTAGTGTCTTGTGCAATTGAACTAGGATCTATTACATCTGCTACTATAGGTCAAAGTTATCTACTTCATTTTAGCAAACAATGACCAATTTCTTTTCTTTTCAGTTGGAATGTCCATAGAATATTATTTGAAGAGACTTGGTTAATTCCTCCACCAAGTGAGTAAGAAGGTAATAAATGGTACAACACTAGCCTCCAAAGGCTCTCCAAGGATAATTCTCCAACAAGGATGAGTCCACTTGGAAACAAACCCTTAACTTCAAGTGGCAACGTTCCAATGAAATAGATCACAAGGAAAATAAAGGAACCTAGACCTAGGTATTTGACCCTATATCCCATCAAATTATGCACAAGATAGCTCCAAACGGATATCCTCCAAATCAATCTTCATCCATGGCCTCCAAAGGCTTCACCAAAGCATACAAACTCCAAAAAAAATGGGATGCTCTTATATAAAGGATCCACAATGAGGGCACTACAATAAGGGGTTGTCCCATAAAGTGCACAGCAAGTTCCCTCTAATAATGAACTCGATTATCTTCAAGGTGCAACTCCTCAAACATCAATCCAAAAGTCACTTGTGTGGCATCCAAAAGTGATGGACTCACTCAAAATGTGCACCAAACAACTCCAAAGTATCCTCAAAGCGTGGTATAAGAAACCATGAAAGGGCTCAATTTATTAAAGTGTTGGGAAAAACAAGTAAGGATGAAACGTATGTCTAGGGTTTTACCCCTAAGACCTCTTCCATTAGAAAATTACTTCCTCAAAATGTGCATAAAACAATTCCAAATGGATAACTCCATTAAGAATTCACCAAATGGTAAGGGGACCCCATCCTAATGCCACGCACTACCTCTACAAGTAACATATAGGTGTATAATCTATAAATAAGGTCTTAAAACACTGGGATTCTCTCTCAAAAGTGATACAATATGACAAGTATGCCTCCTCTAAGTGGATTTCTCGGCCTTAAAACCATCCCTCAAAACAGGATGCTACTCCTCAATGGCAAGCAGGGATCCTCCAAAGGCTAACATCTCCAAGAAAGGTCTCTAAATGTTGAAGGTTGGTCACATAAATCTTCTCATTTAACCCTGTTGTTTTATAATAGTGCTCGGGTTCCTATTTAATGGTTATTTTCTTATGTAATAGTGCATAGGTCACCTTGTAATTGGCCAAGAATGCCTCTTATTACTGCTTCTTATGTCCAGACTTTCCCAAAATTAGAATAGGGATGATTACTACTATTGGAAGGAGTCAAAAATATATATTATTTTAAACCAACAAGCCCAGAATATGCCCATTTACTACTGTTATTGTGTTGTCATGTCCCCATCCCAATGAGACTACTAGTGAACAATGTTTCACCAACCTACTAGTTTTGTAGGTTGGGGTGGAGCCTTTAAATTTTGCAATAAGAGAGATATGAGACCCAAGATAACCTTAGTTTTGTTGAAATATTGTAACTTCGAATAATATTCTATATGTATCTTTTTGTGGTCCCCGATGGTCCTACCGGGAGAACCACTTGTATTACTTTTTACCCCGATGCTTCTAATCAGAAGAACTAATAAGAGTCATGAGGTAGTCCCCTCTAATTGTAAAGGTGGGTCATTAGCACTCCAGTGTGGTTACTTGAGCCTACATGTGTAACTCGAGCCTACATGATTTAACTTGAGCCTACATGTTGAATGAGTAAATTAAAATGAATGGATGAATATAAATAGAGGTGTTGTGCTCCTCATTTGAGACACACACTCTCACTTATATAGCACATTAGTGGAGAAGAGAAGTAGCTGGAGAAGGAGGAGGATCAGGCTTTGATCTCCTTGCTGGTTTTATCTTTTATCGTTTTGGGGCATCTATATTGAGGAAGCTTTTGCTGGGTTTTTCCCTTTAGGGTTTTCCCAGGATAAATCTTTGTGTTCCTTTTGTATGGTTGTGCTTGTCTATCTTTCAGTGATCCTATTTATATGCTTTTGTTATGAAAATGAAATGAAATACTGATGTCTTAGCTAAGCATATGAAAAGTTAACATGGTATCAGAGCCACCCTGAAAAGAAGACATTGTGCAGCTACAAAATCTAGGGCTTCTTAATTTTTGGTCGTCTCTCCATAATCGATCAGCAAAAGAAGGCTAGGCTAACTCTCCATTGAAGGGCGCATCTTTCTGTCGAAGCGGAATTCGATTTCGAGCATTTTTAGTTTTCGGTGTGGGAAATTAGGGATTCTTGTAGAAGAAGAAGTTTTGAGTGAGCCCAGCATACGATTTATCTCCTCATCAAAATCAAATTTTATAGACCTGGATCAACATTTTTGGTTGGGTGAAACTCCAGGAAAGTCAAACCTTAGTTTGACCCGGAGCTATAAAAACCCTAAATACTAAAACTACTACATTTTGGTATATTCGCTATATCCCAACATTGGAGAAGGTTCAGGATCTGAAAACTGAAGAGACCGAAGATAAAATCCTGATGAACACTGTGTCCAAAATTTAGCCTCATATTCGCTATATTCTAGGATATATGATCCCTCCAAGTTAGGGTTCCAGCCTCTTCCAGAATTCATCCCTAAACAGGACACCTAGGGAAACTGGATATAGATTGGGATATAGAGGTCCAAATGGAATTATTGAAGATGTTCCAGAAATATCACAGACTTTAATTTCTGTGGTCCAAATTTCAAATCCTGAAGATGAACCAGTGACACGTGGCATGCCATATAACTTCACTATTTTGAACAATCCTGTAACAGGTCACCTTGGTAAAATGATCATAAATCCAAATTGGTGAAACAAATTATGATGAAACCTGTGGCTTTGGATCAAGGACCTATGAGGTTACCTCAATACAAAATTTCAAACACATAGGAGTATTAATTTCAGATAGATCATAGAAATAGTAACAAGAATTTCTGCAGAAGAAATTGGAAAACTAGGGCTTCCTATTCCGAGAGCTTCCCTCCACTGTTTTCAAAAAAGGAGTACATTGGACAGCTCCATTTGAAGATATCTATCTTTCTATCCAATCATATCTGAAATATTCCAAGTTTTGAAAATTAGGTTTTCTCTGACAAACCCTAGATCAACCAGCTCCGGAAGCAGGACGGACACCTCAAATCGGTAAGATCTAATCTTTTGCTATTTGCATTTGAGGTTCTCATTTCAAAGTGATATATCACATCACCTTGATGATAATCTTGGTGAAGTTGAAAAATTCCAAGCATGGAATTATTTGATCTCTCTGAAGAAAATGAATTGGACACCTACATGAGTAGAGAGGTTCCAGTTCTAGAGGGAGATGAGCCTCAAATCCTTACACAAGAAGAACTTGATCAAGGCCAAGAAGATCATTATTGATTCAATCACGGATCAACTTGTACAACAAGTTTCTTCCCTAAAGACACCGAAGATGTTTGATTCCTTGATCAAGCTATTTGAAGATAAGAACATAATTCAGAAGATGACAGTTGAAGAATGTGAAGATCCAAAATGCATAACATCTTGAAGCGGTAGAAGAAGAAGCAGAGAATGCAGAAGTGGTGATAGCCACCTTGAATGGCCTCCCATGATCATGGGATTCATTCATGCGAAGAATGTATGCCAGAAGGAAGTGATTACTTTCAGCTCGACTCATAAGAAGAGAAGAAGAAGATGAAGATCAAGCTCTCACCATTCAAAGAAGATCCCTCATGCGATGAGGAATATGAAGAACTCAATTCTTGAAGAACCTCTTATTCATCTTATCATTTGGATAAGAAATGACGATTTCATAAATGGAGAAGATGATAAAGCAGAATGATCAAGATGGATTCTACCCATGAAACAAATAAAAGATAAGTATTCAATTGTCATTTCATGATGTTGTTTTGTTATACATTTGATTATATTCAGTTGATGTGTTATGCATGATAGATTGTTTGCATTAATGACTGTGTACTACTAATATGCATGTGATGGGTAAGTAGCTCATGGTGCTATACAACTCTCCATTGCTACTTATTTAGAATGAAGCCTCCTTGCTAACATATTGGATTAGTGCACAATCTCAATAATGTCATGATAGAAATGGAAGGCATCTAGAAAGTTTCTATGAGATATGGATGAATGTTGTATTGGCTAAACAGTTGCATGATGTATAATAATTTGTTGTTATGCATATGTTTTATGAAATAGTTCTAACCATGCAACTGGTGCATTTGAATTGTAGGAAAGGTCCTGTACAACCTCCTAAAAGAAGGATGAGACTTTTTTCGAAGAACAAGTGATGACAATACAATAAACATGAATCTGAAGCTCCCAGGGCCAAAGACACCATGAAGAAAGAAAGAGCTTCAGAGAGCAGTAGATCCACCATGAAGGATGAAGACCACCATGTATATGAGAGATAACTCAAATTGAAGAAAATAATGCTATGAAAGAATCTATGATCAAAGAATAACAATTGATCATGGGGAATGATGTATAGGATATGATTTCGAGACATAAAGGGAAGTACGTAGTATCTTCCATATGGATATACAAAAATGAGTGTACAAAGAAAGGATCATGATTTGCCTCAGAAAGAATAGACTATGACATGACATACTCTATTGACCAGTATATATCAAGCATAGAATCACCTGTATAGAATGAAGAAGGAAGATAATACTCCACTTCAGGGGGAGTGACTACAGGAGATATCTGAGTTCAAAACGGTATGACATGATGGACAGCTTCCTGATGGATCGAGACTTTACCAAGAGTAAAGTGGTTTCCAACCTTCAAAGTTGAATGCAGAAGACTAGGATATGTTGATGATCTGACAAGACGAACTCATGGAAGATGTTATGATGAAAGAATACTAGAATGATGTTTGGGATATAGTACTCAAACCAGAAAGCAAGAATGTGATATCTTACAAATGGATTTGCAAGATAAAATATGTTGCTGATAGAAGTAAGGAAATACTTATGGCTAGAGGTTTCTATAAGAAAGAGGGAATTAATTTTGAAGAGACACTTACTCTAGAAAGCAAGGTACACTTCCTTCAGAACTATGATGGTAGTTGCTTCCATGATGAAGTAAATACAAGCCTTCCTTAATGGTATGATTGGGGAAGAGTTTTACATCGAAAAGTCACAAGGATTTGAAGTTGAAGACAGATGGACTCATATATGTAAGTTGAAGAAGGCCCTCTATGGCATGAAGCAAGCTCCCAGAGCTTGGTATGGAAGGATAGACAATTTCCTGTCAATTATGGGCTTTACCAAGAGTAAAGTTTATTCTAACCTTTATCTCAAGGTTGTAGAAGATGAACCTCTCATCCTGTTATTATATGTGGATGACTTATTCTTGACAGGGAATGAGAAACAGATCATGGAAAGCAAGAAGAAACTAGCAGAAGAATTTGAGATGAAAGACCTTGGGTTAATGCACTATTTCCTAGGTCTGGAAGTATGGCAAAGTTCAGAAGAAATCTTTCTCAACCAGGGAAAGTATGTGGTAGAGATATTGAAGAGATTCAATATGGTGGAATGCAAAGCCATGGCCACACCCAACCTGAAACTATTAGCTGATAATTCATCAGAGTTAGTGGATGCGACTCATTACAGAAAGATCATTGGGTCATTGATGTACTTAACAAATACCAGACCAGACATTTGTTTTGCCGTGAACATCTTAAGTCAATATCTTGTTCAACCAAGACGGGTTCACCTAGTAGCTGCAAAACATGTGATGAGATATATAAAAGGGACTATAGACCTTGGTCTATACTATGATGGTAGCCATGAGTATAGATTGTATGGCTACACATATGCAGATTGGGCTGGAAGTATCTCAGATAGGAAAAGCACATTAGGTAGATTCTTTTGTTTGGGGGTTTCTATGAGTTCATGGTTTAGCAAGAAACAGTCCAGTATTTCTCTTAGCATGACTGAAGCAAAATACATAGCAGATTGCTCTGCTAAGTTGTGAATTCATATGGCTTTGGAAACTGATATCAGGTCTCTTTGATCTGAAGATGGACACTACAATGATTCTATGTGATAACCAGAGTTGTGATGACAGAGAACCCTGTGTTCCATTGTAACACATAGAAATCCGGTATTTATACATACGAGATAAGATGCAGATGTTTCAGTATTCCCATACTGAAGATATAGATTATGTTTCAGTATTTACATACTGTAGATGCAAATGATGGTGATTCTGTATTTCTATACTGAATATAGAGATGATGATGCTTTCATTATTTCTATACTGAAGATATAGATGATGATGCCTTTAGTATTCACATACTAGAGATATAGATGGTGATAGTTCAGTATTCACATACTAAAGATGTAGATGATGATGGTTTAAGATGATGGTGTGTTGATGAAGCCTTTGTCTTGAGTAAAGTTTGAACACTTTTGGTGTGGTTCGGAAAGACCTTCCCCGAAAGAGGGAGTAGTGATGTTGCAGTGGGATTGTATCATCCCTGGGCACTTTCCCTAAAGTGATCCGGAGACCTCGGTCTTCGAGAATGAAGAGGGATTGTATCATCTTGGGACATATGTCCAGAAGTGATCCGATGACCTCGGTCATCGAGAATGTGGTAGGATTGTATCATCCTTGAACTTCGGTTCAAAACGGATCCAGTGTAACTTCAGTCATTAAGAATGTGATAGGATTGTATCATCCTTGAACTTTGGTTCAGAATGGATCCGGTGTAACTTCGGTCATCGAGAATGTGGCAGGATTGTATCATCCTTGAACTTCGGTTCAGAATGGATCCGGTGTAACTTTGGTCATCAAGAATGTGGCAGGATTGTATCATCCTTGAACTTCTGTTCAAAACGGATCCGGTGTAACTTTGATCATAGAGAATGTGGCAGGATTGTATCATCCTTCGATTCAGAATGGATCCAGTGTAACTTCGATCATCGAGAATGTGGCAGGATTGTATCATCCTTGAACTTCGGTTCAGAATGGATCCGGTGTAACTCCGGTCATCAAGAATGTGGTAGGATTGTATCATCCTTGAACTTCGGTTCAGAACAGATCCGGTCTAACATCAGTCATCGAGAATTTGGCAGGATTGTATCATCCATGAACTTCGGTTCAGAACAGATCTGGTGTAACTTTGGTCATCGAGAATGTGGCAGGATTGTATCATCCTTGAACTTTGGTTCAGAACAGATTCGGTGTAACTTCGGTCATCGAGAATGTGGTAGGATTGTATCATCCTTGAACTTTGATTCAAAATGGATCCGATGTAACTTCGGTCATCGAGAATGTGGTAAGTTTGTATCATCCTTGAACTTCGGTTCAGAACGGATCTGGTGTAACTTCGGTCATCGAGAATGTGGCAAGATTGTATCATCCTTGAACTTCGGTTCAGAATAGATCCGGTGTAACTTCGGTCATCGAGAATGTGGCAGGATTGCATCATCCTTGAACCTCAGTTCAGAACGGATCCGGTGACCTTGATTGTCGAGAATGTGATAGGATTGCATCATCCTTGGATTTTGAGTCCAAAAGAGATCCAAAGACTTCTTTGTCTTTGTACTATGGGCTGCTGCTGATGATGATGATGTTTCCTGATCAAAAGATCAGAGTGATGATGATGATGATGTTTCTGATCGAAAGATCAGAATGTGATGATGATATCCTGATGATGATGATGCCATACTGATCGAAAGATCAGAGTATGATGATGAAGATGTACTAATCGAAAGATCAGAGTATGATGTTGACTTACTGATGATGATGTTTTCTGATCGAAAGATCAGAGTGTGATGATGATGATGATGTTTCTGATCGAAAGATCAAAATGTGATGATGATGAGATCCTGATGATGATGATGCCATATTGATCAAAATATCAGAGTATGATGATGATGACATACTGATCGAAAGATCAGAATATGATGATGAGTTGATGTTAGAGTATGATGATGTTAGGTTGATGATGTTTTTGATTGAAAGATCAGAGGCTGATGATAATGATGATTCTGATTGAAAGATCAGAGTGTGATGATGATGATATTTTGATGCTGATATTTTGATGATGATGATGTTGATGTTTTGACAATAATGATATTTTGATGATGATGATGTTTTCATGATGATGTATCTTATCGAAAGATGAGAGTATGATGATGATGTTGTTGCTGATCAAAGAAGGGTCAAACTAATGAAGATTTTGTCGAAAGATGTTGTTGATCGAAAGTTCAAAGTGTTGAATATGTTGCTAAAGATGTTGTTGATCGAAAGGTCAAAGTGCTGAAGATGTTGCTACTGATGGAAAGGTCAAATTATTGAAGATGTTGATGCTGATAGAAAGGACAAGCTGTTGATGATGATTTTGCTGATATTGCTGATCATGTGATCAGAATATGATGATGATGATGTTGTTGTTCAAAATATCAAAGTTCTGATGAAGAGAATGTTGATCGAAAGATCAGAATAGGATAATGATGATGATGTTGTTCAAAAATTCAAAATACTGAAGAAGTTGTTGCTGATCAAAACAGTCAGAGTGTTGATATTACTGAAGATTGAAGATTGAAGATGAAGACTACATGATGTTGAAAAGCTTCCAATGATTTAGAGATGTATTACATTAATGATGTTGATGATGTCCTCTATCTCTCTCCTACTATTGTTGTTGTTGATGTTGTTGTAGAATACCCTTCTCGTTAAGGGGTAGTGTTGAAATATTGTAACTTCAAAGAATATTCTATATGTATCTTTTTGTGGTCCCTGATGGTCCTACCAGGAGAACCACTTGTATTACTTTGTACCCTGATGCTTCTAATCAGAAGAACTAATAAGAGTCATGAGGTAGTCCCCTCTAATTGTAAAGGTGGGTCATTAGCACTCTAGTGTGGTTACTTGAGCCTACATGTGTAACTCGAGCCTACATGATTTAACTCGAGCCTACATGTCGAATGAGTAAATTAAAGTGAATGGATGAATATAAATAGAGGTGTTGTGCTCCTCATTTGAGACACACACTCTCACTTGTATAGCGCATTAGTGGAGAAGAGAAGTAGCTGGAGAAGGAGGAGGATCAGGCTTTGATCTCCTTGCTGGTTTTATCTTTTATCTTTTTGGGGCATCTATATTGAGGAAGATTTTGTTGGGTTTTTCCCTTTAGGGTTTTCCCAGGATAAATCTTTGTGTTCCTTTTGTATGGTTGTGCTTGTCTATCTTTCAGTGATCCTGTTTATATGATTTTATTGTGAAAATGAAATGAAATACTGATGTCTTAGCTAATCATATGAAAAGTTAACAAGTTTACCATATACACAATAAATTGGGTCATATAAATAATAAATATGGAGAAAATAAAGTAGCATTTCTTCATGGAGACACTTGGAGGTTCATGGATACCTTGGGTGGCTAGATTCCTCCTTACACTTGTCATGACGTACTCCCAAATTTGAAATTACGAGGAATGGAATGTTCTTGGGATATGAATAGGTTTCAAGTAACATTTCATGAGCCAAAGGATTCGAATGTGTGAAGAATAATAACTCCCCATGGAAGAGGAAGATACTGGGAAGAAATATGTGCCACTTGGAGAGAGATTCCCTGCACTTTATGACAACAATGATGGAAGATTCTATGACAAAATAAGACCTGATTGTAAACCTATGACAATGTAACATGTCAGGGCTGAAAATATCTACCAAGAGGGCACATTTGGAGGTTAGTGGCAGCCATTCAAATTTGGAAGAAGATTGAGGGATGAGGAAGAGGACAAGTGTCATAGGGGTTACTAAACATCAAGGATGAGTTGGATGAAGCCTATGGGAGGGAATTAGACCTTAGAGGACCTTATGATGATTATAAAAATATTTCATGAGGAAGGAGAATGGATTTTTATCATTTGAGAATTGTCCTTTGGCATTTTCAAGAGCACTGGCTTTTTCATTACATGACAAGTGCTCACTCTCCCTGCTAGTGAGCCAATTTCGAGGGAGTTGGATTCTCATCCAAATTGGATGTTGGATAGGCCACCCTGACCTCTCATTTGTAGCTGAATAGAGTTTTTTTATTGCATATAGGAGGATGATCTTGTTTGTGATCCATCTCTTTCCCCATCTCATTATTCCCATGGTTCCATATGATGGTGCACTAGTGTGAATGATGCTTGCACTTTGTTGAGTTCAGTTGATTCCAAAGCATGGGTTGATGATGTTTGGATCTGTAGTATGTTACCCATACTCTATGTAATTTTAATTATCATAAATACATATGCAAAAATGTCCACATCTCCAATATATGGTTTGACTAGTTTCCATGTATGGTTTCTATTTCAAAGGAGTTGTGTATCTGACTTGTGTTGAGGAGCTGCTCTAATGTTAAATTATGTTGAGTAGGATATGTATATGTTGTTGATGGTATACATTCCTCATGGTTTGTTTTGAACCATTTAATGTACATTTTATGATTTAAAGTTAAGTTATCACTGTCATTTCCCTTAATCTATAGCACTGAAAATATGCATCTGAATGTGAATATTTTTGCATAACTTATAACCACACATAATGATATCCAATGAAGTACAATATCATTCCCCATACATTTTTTTTTAAATTTTGGAGCGTCCCATATGAATAAGTTATAGCATTGGGTCTGGCAGCTATGGAGAGGTATGTTGGTTAGGTTTACAAGCAGCTAGGTCTTATCCCTATTTTCTTTCAAAGGATATTTGTATGACCAATCCCATTGGTATTATACTTGTTACTTACAATGAAAAAGAATAAATAGAACTTCTATTACAATAGAATAAAAGGTAGTACTGAAGACATTAACAGTGGAAGAGAAGAAGGTGAAGAAGTTAATTATGAGTACGAGAAGATTAGGGGAAAACTAGGATTCGTAGATATGGATGATAAGGGGGATAATGAGGACCTTAAAACATTCATGAATACATATCTTGAAAATATGACCAAAAATTTTATGCAAGGGTTTGAATTTTTGGCTAGCCAAATTGGGGGCAATTCAACACTCAGGACTAGTAATAATACACCTCATGATGAGAAGAATACCTATGGGGAAGCTATTTTTTCAAAGACTAGACCTCATAACCAACCCCATGAATTCAAGAATCATATTGGACCAGAAATTCCTAAGTTTTTAGAGTCCAAATAGGGCTCTTACACTACTTATGATGTGAAGGAAGTAGAAAATTATTGGAAGCAACTAAGTGATGAATGTAGGAAAGTCCTACCTTTCAATCAGTTCATCAAGGCCTCTCTTCAGTTTAAGCATGGAGGAAGTGGGAATAGGGAACCTCCTCTTAATCAAGAATTAAAGTATACCATTGGAAAAGTAACTATTCCTTCCTTTGATGGTTCTTCCCAAATGTATGTTAGTGCTTGGCTACAAAAATTAAGTGTGTAATTCCAGTTAAATCCTATGGTTGAAGAAGATGCATTGAAAATGGAAATTTTACCTCTTGAAGGGGAAGATAGTGATTGGTGGTTCCATGGTATTAGAACCTTGGGACATGTTCATATTTTATCCTATGAGGGTTTATCCAATGCCTTAATGGAGATATTTGAGAGGAAATACTCTGAATTTCCTTTCAAAGAACTAGCACAATTAAAGCAAGTTGGAACACTTGAAGCATATATGTTAGAATTTGAAAATCTCTTAGTAATGATTTATGATGTTTCTATGGCTAGGTTGGTTTTAATATTTATTGAAGGGTTGAAAGAACCTTTGAAAGGGCTTGTGAAATCCCATGAACTAGCTACATTGAAGGATGCCATGAATTTGACAAGAGACTTGCAGAATGTGTTGCCAAAAACCATATTTCCCCTTAAGCCTAATTTTCCTTCCAAATTCGAAGATGGGAGGAAACCATGGAAAAATGACTCTTTTTTAAACAAGAACAAGGAAGCGCCAAGCAAATAAGAACTCAAAAGAAAGAATTTGTGCTTCACCTGTGAACAACCTTGGGTTCAAGGAAATAGATGTACAAAAGGGAAGGTACACTACATTGATGTTTTCTCTAAATATTAGGAAGAGGAAGGAGAGGAAGAAATACAACTCATGGCCCAAGAAGAGGGGTATGAAACAACAAAAGAAGAACTGCCCACTCTTGAGATAGGGAAAAATTACAATACTTTCAAGTGTACCTAGATTTCACACCCTTAGGCTCAAGAGTAACATACAAGGCCAAAAGGTTACGATCCTAGTGGATGGAGGAGCCACTCATAACTTCATCATTCCAAGTAAGAATTATATGGACTGCACCAAATGGATTCCAAAGATCCAAGTTGCTATAGGAAATCATACTATTACAGACAATTTTTATGTAGTGAATGTGGCTGATACAAGCGTGGTTTTGGGATTCCAATGGTAGTATTCTCTAGGGTAGCATACATGGAACTATCAATTCCCTGAAATGAGGTTCAAAAATTCATAGGGGAAACCCATCGTGTTGAGAGGAATGCACACTTACCCAAATAAAGTGGTGTCCTCTCATAGTATGAGGTCTATATTGAGGCATGGAGACATAGAATGGGTTGTTGAATGTTTGATTACATATTATAAGCCTCATGTAAAGGTTTATACGCATCCTAAGGAGATAGAGCAGTTATTGAGTAATTATGAGAGGGGTTTTGAAGACCTTTCCCCATGGAGAACACCAGACAGAGGGGTGGAACATACCATTGAGTTAGAGATAGGAACACAAACTATCAAAATGTGGCCCTATAGGCATCCCAAAAGGATTAAATATGAGATTGATGAGGAAATTAAATAAATTTTGGATTTGGCTCTCATAAGGCCTAGTTCAATCCCATATGCTTCTTCAGTAATTATGGTAAAGAAAAAGGATGGAACTTTGAGGATCTGCATTGATTTTAGAGATTTGAATAAGAAGACATTGAAGAATAGATATCCCATCCCAAGGATTGATGATCTCATGGATGAGATCCATGCATCCAATTTCTTCTCAAATATTTATCTTAGATCCGATTATCATCAAATTCGAATGAAGGAATAAGACATACCAAAGACTGCTTTTAGATGCCACTATGATCACTTTGATTTTGTTGCCATGCCCTTTGAATTCACAAATGCTCCTGCCACATTCCAATCATGCATGAAAAATATCTTCCACAAGAAAATTTGTAAGTGTGTACTAGTTTTCTTTGATGACATTCATGTTTACAGTAAAACATGGAAGGAACATTTGCATCATCTAGAAGTGGTATTAAAAACTATGCATGATCAATCTTTGTTTGCTAAGCTGTCAAAATGTAAGTTTGGTTCGACAAAAAAAATTTACCTTGGACACATCATTGGTTAATATGGTGTGAATGTGGATATGGAAAAAGTAAAATCCATTATAGAATGGCCTCATCCCAAAAATATCATTGAATTGAGAGGATTCATTGGAATTTTTACCTACTATAGAAAGTTTGTGAAGGGGTTCTCGTAGCTCACTTCACCTCTCATTTATTTGACAAAGAAAGATGCTTTCAAATGGAATGAATAGGATAAAAAGGATTTACCAAGAATTAAAGAGGTAATAATTAATTGTCCTATTCTAGAATCGCCTGGTTTTTTAAAACCATTTGTCTTAGAATGTTATGCATCGGGAGAAGGCATTGGAGCAGTCCTAAAGAAAGGAAAACACCAATATATTTTGAGAGTAGGAAGCTACAACCACATGAGAATATTTAATCTATTTATGATAAAGAAATCTTATCCATCATGCATTCTTTGATCAAGTTTAGGCAATATTTGGTGGGAAATATGTTCGTGGTCAAAACTGACCATAACAGCTTAAGGTATTTCCTCACTCAAAAGAATATAAATGAAAGGAAAAAAAAGTGGGTGATTAATATTCAAGAATTTGAATTTGATATTGAATATGTGAAGGGAAAGAATAATGTGTTATCAGATTCCTTATCTATAATACCTTCTATTTCTCTAATGAATGTTGCAGAAAATTGGAAAGTTATATTAGAAGTAGAATATGCCAAGGATAAGTTTTATTGTGATATTTTTTATGGGACTAACCATGATGATATGTATATGGTGTTGGAAGGAATAATATACTACAAATATAGGATCTATTTGGCCCTTTATTCGAGTTTGAAGGAGAAAGTCTTGAAGAGAGCTCGTGATTATCCTCTAGCAGGCCACCCTGGTTTCTTCAAAACATATAGAATGTTGAGGGAAATATTATCATGGAAAGGGTTGAAGGATGATGTTCTGAAATATTTTAATGAATTACCCACATTTAATGAATAATTTTATTTTAATGAATTACATTCATTGTTGCACAAGTGGTTGAGCTATTCTTTAAATAAGTTTTCATATTGCATGGGCTTCCCAAGAGCATTGTTAGTGACAAAGATAGCATGTTTTTCAATGCATTGTGGAAAGAAATCTTAAAAATGGTGGGGATAAATTTGACACCTAGCACAAGATATCATCCACAAACTAGTGGCCAAACAGAGAGGGTGAATCAATGTTTGTAAGTCTACTTGAGGAACTATGTTAGTGGGCAACAAAAAGCATGGATTAAATGGTTGCATTTGGGTGAGTTTTGTTATAATACTACTTTTCATGTGTCCATTGGAATGTCTCCTTTAAAATAACTTTATGGTTATGATGTATCCACTTTTATTTACCACATTTTTGGTGATAGTAGAGCTCCAAAATTTAAGGATTGAATTGAAGAAAGTCAATAGATTTTGAAGGTTTTGAAAGATAACTTGCAAGTTTCCCAAAATCAGCAAAAACAATATGCACACCAACATAGAGTGGATAGACACCTCCAAGTGAATGAATTGGTATATTTGAGGTTGAAGCCCTAAAAACAAACCACCATAAAGGGTAAAGGTTTAGAAAATCTCAAACCAAGGTTTTATGGTCCCTATAAAGTGATTCGAAAAATTGGAGAAGTGGCCTATGAATTGGAGCTTCCAACAAGAAATAAAATTCATAGTGTATTTCATGTTTCATGTATAAATAAGGTTATAGGTCATAATATCTCAGTTTCATAAAAATTACCTCCCTTGGATGATGAAGGACAACTTATTCTCATTCCAGACAAATATTTAAAACAAGGGAAAGAAAGTTAAGAAGCAGAACAATAAAGGAATACTTGGTACAATGAAAGGATTTGCATAGTGAGGAAGCCACTAGGGAAGATAAAAAAAATTTGCTGCATAAAAACTTGGCATTGCTTGAGTACAAGCAATATTGGGTGGGCAGTATTGTCATGTCCCCATCCCAATGAGACTACTAGTTAACAATGTTTCACCAGCCTACTAGTTCCCTAGGTTGGGGTGGAGGCATTAAATTTTTCAATAAGGGAGATATGATACCCAAGAGAACCTTATTTTACCATATACACATTAAATTGGGTCATATAAATAATAAATATGGTGAAAATAAAGTGGCATTTCTTCATGGAGACACTTGGAGGTTCATGGAGACCTTGGGTGGCTAGATTCCTCCTTACACTTGTCATGACCTACTCCCAAATTCAAAACTATGAGGAATGGAAAATTATTGGGAGATGAATGGGTGTAAATTAACATTTCCTGAGCCAAATTATTTGAATGGGTGAATAATAATAACTCCCCATGGAAGAGGAATATACTAGGAAGAAAATGAGTGCCACTTGGAGAGAGATTCCCTACACTTTATGACAACAATGATGGAACATTCTATGACAAAATCAGACCTGATTGCAGAAATTATTGCAGGCCTATGATAGTATGAAATTTCAGGGCCAAAAATATCCACCATGAGGAAAAATTTGGAGGTTGGTGGCATCCATTCGAATTTGGAAGAAGATTGAGGGATGAGGAAGAGGACAAGTGTCATAGGGGTTATTAAACATCAAGGATGAGTTGGAAAAATCCTATGGGATGAAATTCAACCTTATAGGAACTTATTAGGATTATAAAAATATCTCATGAGAAATGAGAATGGATTTTTATCATTTGATAATTTTCCTTTGGCATTTTGGAAAGCACTAGCTTGTCCATTGCACGGTGAGTGCTCACTCTCCCTGCCATTGAGACAATTTCGAGGGAGTTGGATTCTCATCAAAATTAGTTGTTGGAGAGGACACCTTGACCTATAATTTGGAGCTTAATTTAGGTTTTTTATTTCATATAGGAGGATGATATAGTTCGTTATCCATATCTTTCCCCATTCTTGCATTCCCCATCTCATTATTCCCATGTTTCCATATGATGGCGCACCAATGTGAATGATGCTTGCGCTTTGTTGAGTTAATTTTATGCCCAATCATAGTTTAATGATGTTTGGATATATAATATTCTCCCCATACTCTCTTTAAGTCGAATTATCAGAAATACATATGCAAAAATGTTCACATTTCCAAGATATGGTTTGACTAGTTTCCATGTAATGGCTTCCATTTCAAAGGAGTTGTGTATCGAACTTGTGTTGAGGAGTTTCTCTGATGTTTAATTTTTTTGAGTAGGTTATTTATATGATTTTTATGGTATACATTCCTAATTCTCTTTTATGAACCATTTCATGTACATTTTATGAGTTAAACTTAAATTATCACTGTCATTTCCCTTAAGCAATACCACTGAAAATATGCATTCGAATGTGGAGATTTATAACTCCGTTTGTGGAACTTATAACAAAAAATAATGACAGTAAATTAAGTCTAATATCAGTATCCATACTATTTTTTTCAATTCAGGAGGGTCGCATATGAGTTGAAATTCCATTTTTGCTCACACGCTAGGGGGGATTTCACCACAATTTACTAGTAATTTTTCCCTTTTTTCTAGTGACCCCAAATCAAGTTGTAGAGGCATAAAAACAGTTCTAAAGTGACCATATATTCTGTTGGGTGGTTCTAATACTCACCATATCAGTCCCTACCAAATTGGAGACCCTTTTGTGCCATTCGAATCCCCTAGAATCAAGACTAATCAATCCAACTTTGCCCCAAAATGTGGCTTTGGTTGAAAATTTCATATTGGGTCATTACATGTGCCCACAACTGCCATAATTCTACTATTTTTTTATTAGGAGTTAAAAATAGAGTTTCTTACTATTGATATAGTTCCCAAAACTGAATTTTAAAACTGCATTCATTCCCAGAATACATCCACACCCAGGTTTTCTATTGTTCATTGTTGTTATGAGGTATGAAATTAAACCAGCACTGCCCAAAAATTTTGATATTTTCCCAGGATCTGAGATACTGTGGAGCATTCCTCTCAATTCTTCAGGTGCTTCTTGGAATTTTTCCCAGATTTAATGAATGTCGTCACTGCTACTACAAATAATGCCCTAGTTCAAAGTCAAATAGTCCACAAATCCACACACTCCATTAACATCCACCTTACAACAACATGGGGAATCATCATCTATGAAGAATAACACTAGTAATCATCAAAGTTCACCCCAATTGAAGATTGCAATCAAAATCACAAGTGGACACCCATGCAAAATAGGGGCTAACAAGATACACTTCAATGGATTCATTTCACTACTCATTGTATGGCTATTGATCAGGTTGGTTGCAAAAAGTTCTCATTTCTCTTAGATAACCTACTTAATATTTTGGTTGTTTACATTTAAAATTAATAGTCATATATCATATGCAAGAAATTGTTATTGACTCATGGGTATTTGAATGAACATTTTAATTACTATCACTTTGGATGTTCTAACTCAGTGGTCTCTCTAAATCATAACCATAACTCAATATAGCCATATAGCCATATACATCTTGTTTATTTGACATATGTAAAATTAAAGGTGTTAAGTGATTTGACATCTAAGTAAAGAATATAAGGGGTTGATTTTATTGTTGTCATGCTTATGTTGTACTGCTTCTATTACTGTTGTAAAGATTTTTTTGAGATATGGTTATTTCCTGATAATTTTCCCTAAAAGGGATGAAACTTATGATCATTGATTGGTATCCTTCCTCCTTGAATTACTAGGAAATTTAGTTTTTTGGAAGTGAAGCATTGTATTCTTTCTGTTGCCACTTTATACCTTGTTTTAGAGAATCCCTAAGGAGGGAAATTTGGTTGTTTAGAAGTGAAGCATTGTATTCTTTTCATTGCCACTTTATACCAATTTCTTTTATTTTCAATCGGAATGTCCATAGAATATTATTGGAAGAGACTTGGTGAATTCCTTAGGGGAAAAGGCATACACAAAAGTTGATGGGATTCATGTAAGAAAAAAGTAGACCATTATGATTAAAATATGCAACTCAAATTTGAACTTTTGAATTCTATGATCTTGTAGTAGCACCTCTTATTGAAGATACCCCTAATTGGAAACATCATTTTTTTATTGGAAAAATCTAAGAAGCTCCTATACATGCTTAGTATTTTGAGCTACATAGTGAAGGTAAATGATGACTATATTTTTTTAAACAAAATGTGGTGGCACAACATTCTAACTAGATTGTCCTTGTGCCATAACCTACATTTCCACATCATATTTTTCATATTTGGGGTTCATGTATGAGTCCACTAAGGGTTCCTTTCATGCACCTTCTAGCCTATTTGGATTACCCCCCCACACACACACACACAAGTATTGAGTAAGGGATGCTAGAGGCATGATCAGTTCAGTCTAACTATTGGACAGAAGTACCTAAAGGTCCATTAGAGAGGTGGATTCCTTGGACTTCCTTAGACTTGTGTCCTAGTGGATTTTTAGTTTAATTAAGGAGGAATTGTTTCAACCTAAAAAGTAATCCTCATCATTAATAACATCCATAATTTGCATAGTGTTAATAGCCTTGTCCATTTTGGACACAACTTCATATTTATTGGTAGGTAGGCTAACGACCGGTAGAATTGTGGGTTCCTCTTGTGTAGAATCTCTCTAGGTTGAAACAATAGAAGTGATATCCCATTGTTGTACCACTATATGGTGTAATACCTAATATTTTTTGGGACACCTCTTTGGAATACTTGGTGGATTCACTCTTAATGGATGATATGTACTAAAATTCTTAGTAATTATGTCACCTACATAAACATTGGAAGATAGACAAGGACTTCTTTAAGCTCCTTAGTAATGATGAAAAAATCATTCGGAATTTTTTCAATAGGTCTTGCAACAATTAAGTTGCACGGGGAACTAACACTTAATTGTCAATGATAACATACATAAATTTAGATCCTAGATTCACATTTGTAGTGGAGTTAATGGTATATCTACAAACCGCTTTATTTCATTTTTTTGTGCTTGAGTTAATGATCCCTATTCTTTGCTTTCATCCTAATTCCCTTTCCTTAGATCCTAACAATATGCTTATGGAAATATAAAGATGGATTTATCTAGTTGTTCCTTCTTTGTTATTTTGGCCCCAATAGAGATCTCCTTGTGAATTATACCATTTTTCAAGATAAATGGAAATGGTGAAATAAAAATTTGGTCACCCACAAGAACCATAGGCCTAATATAGTACTAGTTCTAGTGAGAGATGAACCTTTGTGCTAACTAGTTATAGTTGTCAATTAAGTGCATAGGTACTCTAATAGTGTCTTCTTGATTATAACATATTGCTTAGGTATGATTATATGCATGCCATGAAGGTGATCCAGATTCATGCAAGAAAGCAACATAATACACAAATAACCATAGAAACAAATATGCAATGGAAATAACACTTCAGTTCATTAATCAAAGAACTGAAAAATTTTTACATACCGAATGGAAATAAACTAGCTAGAGCGTTGGTAGCTCATCTCTGAGAAGCGNCCTCTGAACTCTATGTTACAATGAGGCTCGAAGGCCTATATATTATTGAGAAACAATGGAAACCCTACACATCCAAAAACCTAACCCTAGGAGGTGAAACAATAGAATGTGGGCCCCGTTGGGTAACTTGGTACATCAATTTCCTGGGGTCGTAACTTTGGCATACTACCTCCGTTTGACGTGCATGATACATTGTTAAAAAGATCTATTCAAGGACTACATCCATGAATGGAAAATATTGAGTCCTTTTGGAATTACAAACTCATATTTCCAACCATTCGATGCCGAAAAAACATCGTTTAGGGCCTCAAAACAGCTTCGAAAGTTTAGGACCCGAAAACTGCTAAAAATAGTAAATTTTGCTACAATTAAGGAAACTGGAAAACTGAAAGAAACAATGATGGGGTCCAAGTGGAATAGTGGGGTGGCCACCAATATCCTCCTGGATCATTCCTCCCCCCTTAGGATTCAATGGTCCCCATTGCTTTTAGTTCCTCCATGACATGAGGAAACTTCTGCTAAACTTCGTCTATGGTGAGCCACTTTCCCTGGTGAAAAAGTTGGCCTATTTGACAACTCGATATAGCTGGATCTTCTGCTGGTAGATCTTATTGATCTATTTGTCCATAATCCAATCAGTTGTGGCTTGTTCCATGATAGAAATACTTCTGTAGTACTACCACTATTTTCTCGACCCCGAAATGCCTAGTAACCCGACTGTAGTGTGCTTCCTTAATCATCTTGGCATGCTCGCTTGAAGGAACACAAAGGTGTCCCATGTGACATAGTAGTGCATCCTGGAGGTGAAAATTTGGAACTTGGTTTACCTCCAAGAGAATCCTCTATGTGTGGCTGAATTCTGGATCGCTCTTGTAGAGAAGCGGCCAATCAGAGGTCTCATGCCCACAAGAGTTTAGCACGGTGGTTATCGCCATGATCAGTGGTTGGTTGAGGTAGTATGCAACATTATTGGTGCTCCCCTTCTTGCACTTGATGTTCAAATGAAATTGTTGTATATATGTGGACGAATTCTAATGGTGATCATTTTGTAACTTCCCTTGTGTCTGTATGAACTACAGGGGTCAATGCTCTGTGTGGATGATCATTTCCTTCCCCAAAATATAATGCTTCCATTGTCGGTAATCATGTACAATGGAATACATATCTTTTCCATAAGTGGGATATTTGCGGACTGTTTCAGACAGTGTATTACTATGATACACCATTGGATTCCCTTGTTAAGTAAGGACTACCCCAATATCATAGTCAGAGGCATCTGTCTCGATCTCGAATGGTTGCTGTAAGTCTGGTAGTGTGATCACTGGGGCACAGCAGAGGCGATGTTTCAATTATGAAAACACCTTCTATTGAGTTTTTGACTAAAGAATTTTTCTTTTGATCCTCCTTTGGTGATGTGACTCAAGGGCCAAGTGATATGAGAGAATCCCAACATGAACCTATGGTAGAAATTAGCAAGACCCAGAAAGTTGCGAAGATCTGTTAGAGTAGTTGGGGCTGGCCAATCCTAAATGACTTGGATCTTGGTTGGATCCACATGTACCCCATACTCATCAATAATGTATCCCAAATACTGAACCTGGGTCATGCCAAAAGTGCACTTGTCCAAATTGGCACACAACTTGTGCTTCTGAAGTGTTTGGAGGACCTGTCAGATGTGGTGGAGGTGCTCTTCCCAAGTCTAGCTGAATATCAGGATTTCATCCAAGTAAACTACTACAAATGATTTGGTGAATGGCCACAATATGTCGTCCATTAGTCTCATGAAGGTTGCAGGAGCATTTGTCAACCCAAAAGGCATGACCAACCATTCGAAAAGGCCCTCCTTGGATTTGAAGGTAGTCTTCCACACATCGGTTGGTTCGATCGGTACCTGGTGATACCCAGACTTTAATTCCATCTTGCTAAAATATTTTTTCCCTTTAATTTGGTCCAGGAGGTCATCAATCAGTGGGATTGGGTACCTATTCTGGATAGTAATCTTGTTCAGTACCCGATAGTCAATACAGAGTCTCTCCCATCCTTCTTCTGTATCTACATGATCGGGCTCCAACAGGGTGATGAACTTGGTCAGATGTGACCCTCCTATAGCAGCTCCTAAATTTGCCTCTTGATTTCATCATTCTCCAGAACATAGCGTCGATATATTGGTCCATTGGGAAGTGGCACACCTAGGGTCATATCGATGGGGTGTTTGACTTGACAGTGTAGAGGCACCCCTGTGGATGAGGTGAATATGTCCCGGTACTCCTCCATGACCTTGTCCATTTGTTGTTGTCGTGCATATGGGCCCTATCTAGAGGTCGTGCCCATTATCTTCTTCTTTCCCTGAGGGCGGATCATCAAGAAAACAAATTTCCCGGTTTTGGAAATGAGCTTACTGCATTGTTTTGCAGTAACCAAAGAGATAGCGGCAAGAGATGGTACCTCTGGTATCCTGTACAACTTATTTCCCAATGTAATAATAACAGCACGAGGTCGAGACTCTTACACAGCATGTCGTTTCCATAAGTATGGTTGACCTAATAATACATCACAAACATCAAGATGAGCAATATCACATAATACCTCATCGGTGAAGGGCTTGATGTTGTAGGGAAGGTGGCACTACTAGTTGACATGGAGATCCTGTCCTTGGTGAAGCCACCCAATGATGTATGGATGGGGGTGTGTTCTAATCAGCAAGCCCAACCACTTCACAACCTCTGCTAAAATGAGGTTCTTTTGGCTCCCACTATCGACAATGAACTGTAGCGGGGAACCCTTTACCCACATATGGGAGTGGAAAAGACGCTCCTCCTCCTCTGAATCTTCTGGTTCTTCCTTTTGGATCTTCATGGTGGAAACGGTGACGTTGGGATCTACATAGATAATATTATTCCCTTTGTCAGTCCCATTCTTAGGTTCTGAGTCAGTGTCAAAGTACGCATCTAATTCAGAATCCTTTATCTCGGCCACTACTGACTGCTTGGCCCGACACTCACTGGTTTTGTGAGTGGGGCTCTTATGGAACTTGCACCACTTTACCGCTTCCTTCTTCAGCTTCACAGCCTTGCTCTTTGCTTATGGATTTGGAAAGTTATCTTGAGTCGCCACGCCTTGGTTGTGTCCTTGGTTCTGTGATTTGGGGGCACCTTTCACTTGCTTTTGATTCATAGATCCAAAGTCTCACTTTTTCTATTTGAATTTTTGCTCAATTTTGGCAGCATACCGGTATGTCGTACCAAGCAAGGAGATGTCGAGGAACTCCATTTCCTCCTGAATGTATTTTTGTAGACAACTGCGGTACTTTAGCACCAAATTTTTCTCTGAATATTTGATACCCAACTTGGTGCACAGGGTATGGAACAGATTCGTCAGCTCATGCACATCTTGATCTCTTTGTTGTCATGGCATAGTCCATTGTATGTACTTGTCCTCATAGCTCCCCATGGGATAATATTTTCCCTTTATGGCATCTCGGAATGAATTCAAAGTGGGTACGACCGAGAATAGAGAGGGTTTCTCCTCATCCTTTCTCTCACAGTAGGTTTCCCACCAGTCCTTGACATGGGGAGCAGCTTTGAGTAGTGAAAAAGTAATCTTTTGCCGGTCGAAAAAGTATTGAACCAAGAAATATCCTTCTAATAGATTCAACCATCTATCTACGGTGTCTGAATCTACTCAGCCATCAAATATGGGAATGTCAAAGTTTACTTGTACCTTAAAATGGGTTGCACCTCCAGAGTGGCTGCTAGATGTAGATGTGCCGCTAGTGGGAAGTCGTTTAAGGATCTGGGTGAAGTTATCCATCATCGCATTCCTTTGTTTTTCAAGGGCCTCCTTGAGAAACATTTTGATAGTATCTTCTACACCCTCGTCTTTCTTTTCATCCCCCATGGGAGGCCATTAGGATTTGCGAGGCTGATCTTGCAAAGGTTCAACCAGATCGAGCGCTAACTCTTTATACCCCGCCCTCATTGGGGACATGCAAAGAAGGATCGAGAAAGAGAAGATTACTCTGATACCATTGATCCAGATTTATGCAGGAATGCAACAAAATACACAAATAACCATAGAAACAAATATACAGTGGAAATAACACTTTATTTCATTAATCAAAGAACATAAACTTGTTTACATACCGAATGGAAATAAACTAGCTAGAGCACTAGTAGCTTATCTCTGAGAAGAGATGTGGCGGCTACATCCCTATGAAATCTATGTTACAATGAGGCTCAAAGGCCTATATATTATTGAGAAACAATGGAAACCCTACACATTCAAAAACCTAACCCTAGGAGGTGAAATTCCAGAATGTGGGCCCTGTTGGGTAACTTGGTACATCAATTTCTCGGGGTTGTAACTTTGGCATACTACCTCCGTTTGACGTGCATGATACATCATTAGAAATATCTATTCAAGGACTACATCCATAAATAGAAAACATTCAGTCCAAAACTAACTCACATTTAACCAACCATTCAATGGCGAAAAAACATCGTTTAGGGCCTCAAAACGGCTCAGGAATTTTAGGGCCCGAAAACTGCTAAAAATAGTAAATTTTGCTACAACTAAGGAAATCGAAAAATGGAAAGAAAAAATGGTGGGGTTCCAAGTAGAATAGGGGGTTTCCACCAATATCCTCCTGGATCATTCCTCCCCCCCTAGGAAGCAATGGTACCCATTTTTTTGAGTTCCTCCATGAGATGAGGAAACTTCTGCTGAACTTGGTCTCTGGTGAGCCACTTTCCCTGGTGAAGGAATTCGCCTGTTTGACAACTCGATATAGCTGGATCTTCTACTAGCGGGTGTTCTTGATCTGTGTGTCCATAATTCGATCCATTGTGGCTTTTCCCATGCATTCGGGGTTTAACTCTATTGGTGTGAGTTGTTCTGCCATGTCTTATGTGTCGAGTAGAGGTGGAAAGTAGGGCCGAAGGCGGTCCAAATTGAACACTGGGTGCAGACCAAGGAATGGTGGAATACTGAGTTCAAAGGAATTGTCCCTGATAGCCTTGGTGATGGTGTATGGCCCATATCAGAGCGGACGAAGCTTGCGGTGGGGTCCAGCGAGGTGCTCCTTCTGCAAATGTAGCCACACTTTGTTGCCCACCTGAAAGTTGTGTTGCACCCTATGTTGATCATGTCGCTGTTTGTACTTAGCATTGGATCTATAAAATATGTCATGAACCTATTGGAGAATGTGCTGAATGTGCTCAATGAATTTTTTCTCCTTGGAAACTTCAGACCGGACATGAGATGAATCAGCCATAGTAGTTGCAAATGGCATGGCTATGTCAATGGGACATAGTGGTTGGAATCCCAAGCCCACTTGAAAGTGGATGTGGTCGGTTGAGCTGTGGAGGGCTTGGTTATAGCTATGTTGTACATAGGGGAGGCTCTCATCCCATGTGCATGGATGCTTTGAGTTGTACATGTGCAAAATGTGTATGATCATCCTATTGACGACCTCTGTCTAGCCATCAGTCTGGGAATGGAAAGATATGGACTTTATGAGCTTGGTGTCGAGAATTGACCATAGGCTAGACCAAAATGTGCTAAGGAACCTGTTGTCTTGATCTAAGATTATAGACTGTGGGATCCCAAAATGTACCCACACTCGTTCAAAGAAGAGTTTAGCAATGGCTTCTGCTATGATATTCTTCTTGCAGGACGCCATTATGGCCATCTTTGAGAATATGTCAACAACCATGAACACACAGCCATTGTCGTGCTTAGTATAAGGAAGGCCCGACATGTAATCCATGGAGATGGATTCCCAAGGTCGACTAGGGGTAGGAAATGGAGTATAGAGGCATTGATTCTTGATGGACGGTTTGGCAATGGCACTGGCAGTGCAGGATCGAATGTACTTCCCAACATCCTATCGAAGGGTCAACCAATAGAACTACTTTTGCAGTACTGCCACTATTTTCTCGACCCTGAAATGCACAACAACCCAACTGTAGTGCGCTTCCCAAATCATCTTGGTATGCTCGCTTGAAGGAACACAAAGGTGTCCCATGTGACATATTAGTGCCTCCTGGAACTTGGTTTCCCTCCAAGAGAATCCTATATGTGTGGCTGAATTCTAGATTGTTGTTGTAGAGAAGCAGCCAATAAAAGGTCTCGTGCCCACAAGAGTTGAGCACGGTGGTTATTGCCACAATCGATGGTCAACTGAGGTAGTCTGAAACATTATTTGTGCTTCCCTTCTTGTACTTGATGTTCAAATGAAATTGTTGTAGATATGTGGACCACTTTTGATGGCGATCGTTCTGTAACTTCCCATGTGTCTGTATGAACTGTAGGGGTCGGTGGTCTGTGTGGATGATCATTTCCTTCCCCAAAATGTAATGCATCCATCGTTAGCAAGCCTATAAAATGGAATACATCTCTTTGTCATAAGTGGGATATTTGCGGATTGTGTCAGACAGTGTCTCACTATGATACGTCGTTGGATGCCCTTGTTGAGTAAGGACTTCCCCAATAGCATAGTCAGAGGCATCTGTCTCGATCTCAAATGGTTGTTGCAAGTCGAGTAATGTGAGTACTGGGGCACAGTAGAGACAATGTTTCAATTTTTCAAACGCCTTCAGTTGATTTTCTGACCAGAAGAATTTTTCTTTTGCTCCTCCCTTGGTGACTTGACTCAAGGGCCAAGTGATATGAGAGAATCCCAACACAAACCTGCGAAGCTCTGTTAGAGTAGTTGGGGTTGGCCAATCTCGAATGACTTGGATATTGTTTGGATCCACGTGTACCCCATACTCATCAATAATGTATCCCAAATACTAAACCTGGGTCATGCCAAAAGTGCACTTGTCCAAATTGGCACACAAATTGTGCTTTCGCAGTGTTTGGAGGACCTGTTGGATGTGGTGGAGGTACTCTTCCCAAGTATGGCTGAATATCAGGATGTCATCGAAGTACACTACTACAAATGAGTTGATGAATGGCCGCAAGATGTCATCCATTAGTCTCATGAAGGTTGTAGGAGCATTTGTCATCCAAAAATGCATGACCAACCATTAGAAAAGTCCCTCCTTGGCTTTGAAGGCAGTCTTCCACACATCGGTTGGTTCAATCGGTACCTGGTGATACCCAGACTTTAAGTCCATCTTGCTAAACCATTTCTCCCCTTTAATCTGCTCCAGGAGGTCATCAATCCATGGGATCGGGTACTTATTCCAGACAGTGATCTTGTTTAGCACTCAATAATCAATAAAGATTCTCCAAGTCCCATCCTTATTTTGTACCAACATGATCGGGCTCCCACAAAGTGATGAACTTGGTCGGATGTGAGCCTTCTGCAACAGCTCCTGAATTTGCCTCTTGATCTCATCATTCTCCAGAAGATAGAGTCAATAGATCATTCCATTGGGTAGCGACGCACCTGGTGTCAGATCGATGGGGTGTTTGACCTAACAGTGCAGAGGCGCCCCTGTGGGTGAGGTGAATATGTCCCGATACTCCTCCACGAACTTGTCCATTTGTTTTTGTTGTGCAGATGGGCCCTGTTTGGAGGTCATGGCCATGATATTCTTCTTTCCCTGAGGGCAGATCATCAAGAAAACAAATTTCCCTATTTTGGAAATGAGCTTACTGCATTGTTTTGCAGTAACCAAAGAGATAGCGACAGGAGGTGGTACCTCTGGTATCCTGTAAAACTTATTTCCCAACCTAATAATAACAGCACGAGTTCGGGACTCAAACACAGCATGTCACTTCCATAAGTATGGTTGATATAATAATACATCACAAACATCAAGAGGAGCAATATCACATAATACCTCATTGGTGAAGGGCTTGATGTTGTAGGGAAGGCGGAACTGCTAGCTGACGTGGAGATCCCGCCCTTAGTGTAGCCACCCGATGGTGTATGGATGCAGGTGTGCTGTGGTCGGCAAGCCCAACTGCTTCATGAAATTTTCTGAAATGAGGTTCTTTTGTCTCCCACTATCGACAATGAACTGTAGCAGGGAACCCTTTACCCACATCTGGAAGTGGAAAAGACGCTCCTCCTCCTCTGAATCTTATAGTTCTTCCTTTTGGATATTTGTGGTGGAAACATTGGCATTGGGATCTACATTGATAATATTCTTCCCTTTTTCATTCTCCTTGTTGGGTTCTGATTCAGTGTCATAGTATGCATCTGATTCGGAATCCTTTATCTCGGCCATTAGTGACTTCTTGGCCCAACACTCACTGGTGTTGTGAGTGGGGCTCTTATGGAACTCGCACCACTTTCCCACTTCCTTCTTTAGCTTCACAATGTTTCTATTTGCTTGTGGATTTGGAAATTTTTCTTGATTCACCATGCCTTGGTTGTGTCCTCAATTCTATGGTTTGGGGGCACCTTTCGCTTGCTTCTGATTTGCAAATCCAAAGTCTCGCTTTTTCTGTTTGAATTTTTGCTCAATTTTGGCAGCATACCGGTATGCCGTACCAAGCGAGGAGATGTCTAGGAACTCCATTTCCTCCTGAATTTATCTGTGCAGGCAACTACGGTACTTCAGTACAAATTTTTTCTCTGAATCTTTGATACCTAACTTGGTGCGTAGGGTATGAAACAGATTCGTCATCTCATGCACATCTTGATCTCTTTGATGCTACAGTGTAGTCCATTGTATGTACGTGTCCTCATAGCTCCCCACAGGATAATATTGTCCCTTTATGGAATATCAGAATGAATTCCAAGTGGGTACGGCCGATATTAGAGAGGGTTACTCCTCATCCTTTCTCTCATAGTAGGATTCCCACCAGTACTTGACATGGGGGATAGCTTTGAGTAGTGAAAAAGTAATCTTTTCCCGATCAGAAAAGTCCTAAACCGAGAAATATCCTTATAATAGATTCAACCATCTAGATATGACATATGCATCCATTCAGCCACCAAATATGGGAATGTTGAGTTTACTCGTACCTTAAAATGGTTTGCACCTCCAGAGTGGCTGCTAGAAGCAGATGCGCCGCCAGTGGGAAGTCGTTGAAGGATCTGGGCGAAGTTATCCATCATCGCGTTCCTTTGTTTTTAAAGGGCCTCCTCAAGCAACATTTTGATAGGATCTTTTGTGCCCTCATATTTCTTTTCATCCCCCATGGGAAGCCATCGGGATTTGCAAGGCTGATCTTGCAAAGGTTCAACCAGATCGAGCCCTAACTCTTTATACCCCGCTCTCGTTGGGGACATGCAAAGAAGGATCAAGAAAGAGAAGATTGCTCTAATACCACTTATACAGATTTATGAAGGAACGCAACAAAATACACAAATAACCATAGAAACAAATATTCAGTGGAAATAACACTCCATTTCATTAATCAAAGAACTGAAACTTGTTTACATACCGAATGGAAATAAACTAGCTAGAGCGCTGGTAGCTTATCTCTAAGAAGAGATGTGGTGACTACATGCCTCTGAACTCTATGTTACAATGAGGCTTGAAGGCCTATATATTATTGAGAAACAATGGAAACCCTACACATCAAAAAACCTAACCCTAGGAGGTGAAACGCCAAAATGTGGGCCCCGTTGGGAAACTTGGTACATCAATTTCTTGGGGTCATAACTTTGGCATACTACCTCTGTTTGACATGCATGATACATCGTTTGAAATATATATTCAAGGAATACATCCTTAAATCACAAATATTGAGTTCGAAATGGACTCATATTTTCCCCACCATTCGATGCCAAAAAACGTCGTTTAGGTTCTCAAAATGGCTCTAAAAAATGTTTAGGGCTTACTGCATTGTTTTACAGTAACCAAAGAAGTAGCGGTAGGAGGTGATACCTCTGGCATCCTTTACAACTTATTTCCCAACGTAATAATAACAGCACGAAGCTAGGTCTCATACATAGCATTATGCTTCCATAAGTATGGTTGACCTAATAATACATCACAAACATCAAGAGGAGCAATATCACATAATACCTCATCGGTGAAGGGCTTGATGCTGTAGGGAAGGAGGCATTGCTAGCTAACGCAGAGATCTCGTCCTTCGTGAAGCCACCCAATGGTGTAAGGATGCAGGTGTGCTATGTTCGGTAAGCCCAACCACTTAATGACCTCTACTGAAATGAGGTTCTTTTGGCTCCCACTATCGACAATGAACTATAACATGGAACCCTTTACCCACATCTGGGAGTGGAAAAGACGCTCCTCTTCCTTTGAATCTTTTGGTTCTTCCTTTTGGATATTCATGGTGAAAATGGTGGCATTAGGCTCTACATCGATAATCTTCTTCCCTATGTCATTCCCCTTCTTGGGTTCTGATTCAGTGTCATATTATGCATCTTATTCGGAAGCCTTTATCTCAGCCACTAGTGAATGCTTTTCCCGACACTCATTGGTGTTGTGAGTGGGGGCTCTTATGGAACTCGCACCAATTTACGGATTCCTTCTTTGGCTTCGCAGTATTTCTCTTTGCTTGCAGCTTTGGCAATTTTTCTTGAGTCACCATGCCTTGGCTATGTCATTGGTTCTATGGCTTGGGGGCACCTTTCACTTGCAACTGATTCGCAAATCCAAAGTCTCGTTTTTTTTGTTTGAATTTTCGCTCAATTTTGGCAGCATACCAATATGTCGTACCAAGCAAGGAGATGTCGAGGAACTCCATTTCCTCTTGAATGTATCTATGTAGAAAACTGTGGTACTTCAGCACCAAATGTGTCACATCCCCATGCCCCCGACCGGTGAAGAGGACGCGACTACAAGCTTCAAACACACGGGCTAAGAGCCCCATGAACATGTACAGGCATAAAATTGCTGAAACAGAATACTAAAAGAAAATGCATTGCAGTATAACATGCACAAATGCAATTGTTTATCATACATAGCTATAATTATTTATCTTGCACAGCGGAATCACATGCATTCCCACAAGAATTCATTTTAACATGTTCATCATATCATTAACAGCAATATGGTTGCAGAAATAAAATATGCAAGATCACTTATCTTATGAGGAACTCGATCCGCAACCAGCTGTGTCGCTGCAACATTCCACCCAAACATAGGAAAGCGTGCTCCTTAATCTCTCAACAGCGCTGCCACCCCCGAGCTGGGCATGATTCTCCAATGAATGAGGGAACTAGCAGGCTTACACATAGCCAAGGATACCCAAAACGCATCCAAGCCAACACAGTTGGGTTTATCAGGCCATCAGGGAGTTGGGAAAGGCTAAATGCTAAGCTAGTGAGCCCATTACAGAGCTAAGAACACCTACACCAGAACTAGCCTAACCTCTAAGACACCCAAACACACCCAACACAAGGAATCAGTCCCTTCTCTGCTAAATAGTCCCTCATGCCCTGCATTCCCTTCCAGTGCTATTCAGGGGTGATGGAGAAGAAGGCCAACCCTCTAGCTTTGTCTATGTGGTTTCTAGCCACCAGGTTTATCAAGCAAACCAAGCCCCCATCCCTGCTCCCAACATAGTCCGAAGACCAACCATTGCACTCAGGCAATTAATTTAGCTATCACAGCCTAAACAAGGAAACAATTCATGAGTCATTCTTGGCCCTATTGTGGCCAAAATGACTCTCAAGCGAATTTACAACAGTTCCCAAACCCAACAGTAAACACAATTCCAACAGGGGGAAAACAGCAGTCCGTCCAGGGCAATGAAGCAAGCAGAAAAGGAATTACACAGACCACCACACAGTTCTTAAGTGTGAAATGACTCCCTACAGGAAACCGTGGGTGATAGTGGAAAAACGGCTCTCAGCTTGTTGTGTGTGAGACCAATGAGCAATTGCTTGTGCATGAGGATGAATGACTCCATCCCAAGACATAAAGAAACCACAATGAAACACACTGTGCGTGAGAGAACCCCAGCAGCACAGTAAATTGTGGATAAAAGATCACGGCTCTCAGCTTACTGCATCAGTTGGAAAAACCAGGAAAAATACCTGTGCGTGAGACCAGCAAACAGAAGATGGTTCATGCGCGGAGATGAATAGCAAAATCGTGAGGCCGCGAATTTGGATGTGCGTGAGCCTTCAGCACAGTTATGGAGAGAAGAAAATATGCGTGAGTGATGGCAGTCGTTTTTCCCAGCCATAGTGAAGTCAACCATGGGTGGAGTGTGTGTGTGGGTGAGGACTGACAGTCCTGCCACCCCACTCCCAAAGATCATAACTGCCTCAACCACCAGCAGCCTTTCTTAATGAAAGTGGTTGGAATAAAGCAAGGTAAGAAGACACATGGGTATTTTCCCTCATTGGCCAAGGTTTGACAAATTCCCCCACATCCTTATCCTTGTGAAAATCATACCCCTTTCTCATTTTAGTTGCCGCGATCGTAGCTGGTCGGGTTCATTTAATTAATTATGATGCATATTTACATGATGACAAACATAATGTATGTTGCATGCCCTGAGATATCATCGGTGGCAAATTCAAATCCAAAACATAACATAACCAATCAACGGTGGGGCCTTGGCCTTTAGATCTGCATCATGATAATTTAATATATACATCATGTACATCTAATGCAACGGCGTCAAAACCGGGGCATTACAAAAAATTTCTATGAATCTTTGATACCCAACTTGGTGCACAGGGTATAGAACAAATTCGTCAGCTCATGCACATCTTGATCTCTTTACTGCCACAACGTAGTCCATTATATGTACTTTTCCTCATAGATCCCCATGAGATAATATTGTCCCTTTATGGCATCTCGGAATGAATTCCAAGTGGGTATAGCCGAGAACAGAGAGGGTTCCTCCTCATCCTTTCTCTCATAGTAGGTTTCGCACCAGCCCTTGACATGGGGGGCAGCTTTGAGTAGGGAAAAAATAATCTTTTCCTAACCAGAAAAGTCCTGAACCGAGAAATATCCTTCTAATAGATTCAACCATCTATCTATGGTGTCTGCATCTATTCGGTCATCAAATATGGGAATGTCAAAGTTTACTTGTACCTTAAAATGGGTTTCACCTCCAGAGTGGTTGCTAGATGCAGATGCGCCACCAATGGGAACTCGTTGAAGGATCTGGGAAAATTTATCCATCATCGCATTCCTTTGTTTTTCAAGGGCCTACCTGGGAAACATTTTGCTAGGATCTTTTGTGTTGTTGTAATTGTAACTTCGAAATGTATTCGCTTGTATATCTTATGTATTGCACCCCGATGTTTATTCCGGGAAGTGTTTGTAATGTAATTGAGTCATGTCATGTCCCGATGTTCTGATCGGGAGATTCTATAATGTAAACAAGTCATGTCAAGTCATTGTGGGTAACCCTCCTATTGATCAAGGGTTAAAGTCCTCGCAGTTGTGGGGCCCTAGGGTTATTAGACTCTCCTAGAGAAGTCGGCCCTGGTGAGTTATTGTCAAGTTAGGAATTAGTATAAATAGAGAGTGAGCCTTTGTATCTATCACACATTAACTCACACTCAGTTGTAGTGCATAATGAAGAGAAATAAGTTGTTGGGACGAGAGAGAGAGAGACTATTGCTATTGGGAGATCATCTTACTGTTTTGGGGTTTTGCTTTTGGTGTTGATTCTATCTCAGAGGAATTTTTGGGGTTTCCTCCTTTATGTTTTCCCTGAGGAAAAACTTTGTGTTCATTGTCTCTTAGTTAGATTGATGTGCTTGTTATTCTCTCAGTTAAACATCCTAAGATAATGCTAGCTTAAATAATAAAAATCTAACATGGTATCAGAGCTAACCTGAGAAGAAGACAATGTGCAACTGTGGAAACTAGGGCTTCCTACTTTTTGGATATCTCTCCACATATTTTCAGCAAAAGAGGGTTGGACTGACTCTCTTCTCTAGGCCGCATCTTTCTGTCGAAGGAGAATCTAATTCTGAGTATTTTTAGTTTTTGACCCAACACTGTTGCCGAAAATTAGGGCTTTCCACAGAAGTGGAATTTTTGAGTGAGCCCAATTCTGGATTGATCTCCTCCTCAAAATCGAAGTTTAGAGATCAAGATCAAAGCTTTTGGTTGGACAGAACTCCAGGAAATTCAAACCCTAATCTGCTCTTGAACCAGCTTTGCAGAAATTCAGCTCCAGATCCAAATCCGACATCTTAACCTGGGAAGATCTAAATCTTTTGTATTTCCATTTGAGGTTCTCATTTAATATGTCACTTCATACCAAGTTTGATGAAATTCTTGAGGGAGCTGATAACTTTCGAGCCTGGAAGTATAGGATCTCCCTGGTCTTGGAAGAAAATGAGTTGGAATCCTACATCAATGAGGAGGTTCTAGTTCCAGAGGGAGATGAGGATAAGGCCTTACGTAGGAAAAAATTGGTCATGGATAAGAGGATTATTGCTAATTCAATCAAGGATCACCTTATACCATAGGTTTCCTCCCTAAAGACACCTAAAGCTATGTTTGATGGCCTGACCAAACTATTTGAAGGAAAGAACATAAACCGAAAGATGACCTTGAGGAACTATTTGAAGAATGTGAAGATCCAGAATATGGAGACCATACAGTCATACTTCACAAGGGTCTCCCAGATCAAAGAACAACTTGAAGCAGTGGATGAAGAAGTGGAGAATGCAGAGATTGTAATGACCACCTTGAATGGTCTCCCTAGAACATGGGATGCTTTCATTCAAGGGATCTATGCCAGAAAGAAGCTAGTCAAGTTTAGCAGACTATGGGAAGAATGCTCTCAAGAAGAAGCTCAAATAGAAACTCGAGAAGAAAAGATGGGAAGTGAAGATCAAGCTCTCATAGTAAAATCCAAGAAGAGAAAAAAAATCATCACAGAGGTAAGCATTCTCATCCTAATAAATTTAATAAGAATCGACACATATTCAGATGATTCATATGTGATGAAAAAGGACACTATGCTAAATAATGTCCTAAGAACCCAAATGTCTTTCACAAGAAGAATGGAAACAAGAGAAAACATCATGCTCATGCTGCAAAATATGATGAACCCTCCAAAAAGAGAATCAAGAAAGAAAGTGATGAAGAATATGTTTTGATTTCTGCTCTCACGGGAAACATCACACATGGAAGCATTGATTGGCTTATAGACAATGGGGCTTCCAAACATATGATGGGATTCAAAGAATCTTTTGTGAAACTATCAGAAAATGAATCACCCCACAAGGTGGAGCTTGGAGATGACTACCAGTATCCAATCAAAGGTAGTGGGGAATCCTCCTATAAGCTAGACTCTGGAAAGTCTATAACAATGAAGGATGTATTGTTCGTACCAGGACTAAAGAAGAACCTCCTCTCCATATCTGCATTAGATGCAAAAGACATGAGGGTTGCATTTGTAGATGGCCAAGTTCTCGCGTGGCCAAAGGGGAAGACTATTGATGATGCAGTAGTAATTCGGGAACAAGAGGGCGGTCTATACAAATTGAAGGGCCATCCAGAACAATCCTTGATCCATGACTAGGTATAACCAAATGAACTTTGGCATAGAAGGCTTGCACATGTGCACTACAGAGCACTACCACTTGCAAGAAAAGCTGTTGAAGGACTTCCAGAAATTCAAACAAAGCATGACAGTGTCTGCAAAGGATGTGCAAAAGGAAATAACACAAAGAAGACATTTCCAAGCAGTGAAAGCAAGGCCAAAGGAATCTTGGAAATCATTCACTCTGATGTATGTAGCCCAATTTCATCTAGTTCATTAACCGGGTATGTATACTATGTATCTTTTATTGATGATTTTTCTAGGAATACATGGATATACTTCTTGAAGAAAAAAGATGAAGTATTTAGAAATTTCAAGGAATTCAAATCCTTGATTGAGAACCACACAAAAAAGAAGATCAAGACCTTTCGTTCAGATAATGGCGGAGAATTCACATCAAATGAATTCAAAGAATTATGCAAAGATTCAGGGATTAAGAGGGAGTTATCCACTCCATATAATCCATAATAGAATGGGGTTGCAGAGAGGAAGAATAGAACGATCATGGAAGCTGCAAGAGCAATGCTTCATGATCAAGATCTTCCCATGCATCTATGGGCAGAAGCTGCCAGAACATCGATGTATGTATAGAACCGTACTCCACACAGAGTACTTGAGAACAAGACACCTTAAGAATTTTTTTTGGTAAGAAACCAGAAGTCAGCCATCTCAAAATATCTAGCTGTCCAGTGTACATACAAATTTCAAAAGAAAAGAGGACAAAGTTATATCCTTCAGGAAAGAAGGGTATATTTGTGGGATACTCTGAAAGCTCGAAGTCTTACATAATATACTTCCCAGGATTCAAGAATATCAACATTAGCAGGGATGTAACATTTGACGAAGACTTAGATTACAACAAATCCAAAAAGAGACCTGTTGAAGATCCTGAAGAAACAGAAGCACCGAGAATTCATGACACAACCATGAATGAAGAAATTCAAGAAGAAGATAGAGAATTAGAAGAACCTCAAGAACCTATAGATCCACCTCAAGAGAAGAATCCTCACAAGAGGAAACTTGCTTGGATACGAGAATTTATCCAAGGTGCAGAAAGATATGGGGCTCCAGAAGAAAATCATAGAGAAATAAAAAGGACTAGGTCCTGCTCCAGGTATGTAGCCTTGTTATGTGACTTCATTGATAAAAAACATTCCAACTATGAAGAAGTCGCAGAAAGGAAAGAATGGAAGGATGCTATGATCAAAGAGTATCAATCGATCATGAATAATGATGTCTGGGATGTTGTCCCTAGAACAAAGGGGAAGTATATTGTAACTTCCAAATCGATCTACAAGATCAAGCATGCTGCAGACGGTAGCATAGAAAAATATAAAGCGAGATTTGTGGCCTGTGGCTTCTCCCAGAAAGAAGGAATAGATTATGAAGAAAATTTTGCACCTATATCCAGATACACTTCCATCAGATCAGTACTTGCTTTGGATGTAGTGATGAAATGGAAGATACACCAAATGGATGTCAATACTGCTTTCTTGAATGGTGTAGTGGAAGAGGAAGTGTATGTGGAGCAGCCACTCAGTTTTGAGACACATGACAGGGAGACTCATGTGTGTAAATTGAAGAAATCCCTATACGGTTTGAAACAGGCACCCAAGACATGGTACGACAGAATTGACAGCTTTCTATCCTATTGGGATTTACCAAGAGTAAAGTACATTCCAACCTTTACTACAAGGTTGAATATGGTAACCTAGTGATACTCCTACTGTATCTAGATGATCTGTTTGTGACAGGTATGGATGGGTTTATTTCTGATACAAAGAGGAATCTTGCTGTCGAGTTCAAAATGAAGGACTTGGGGATGATGCACTATTTTATAGGCATGGAGGTGTGGCAGAATGCATATGGAATTTCCCTGGGACAAGGGAAGTATACGATTAAGATCCTGAAGAGATTCAGGATGATGGATTGCAAGGCCATGACCACACCTATGGAATCGAACTTGAAGCTATTAAGCAATGCTTCATCAAAGTTGGTTGATTCTGCAATGTATCATCAGATGATTGGATCCTTGATGTACCTGAAGAATACAAGACCATATATTTGCTTTGTTGTGAACAACTTGAGCCAGTTCCTGGCAGATCCGAGATGTGTTCACTTGATTGCTGCAAATCATATTCTACGGTACCTGAAGGGTAGAGTTGATTGTGGGATCAAGTATAAGGCTGATCAAAAGATTAAACTGGAAGGTTATGTTGATTCAAATTGGGTAGGCAGTGCCATCGATAGAAACAACACCTCAGGGTGTTGCTTCAGTATGGGATCAGGGGTGATCTCTTGGTTTAGTAGGAAACAATCTTGTGTGGCACTAAGTATAGCTGAAGCAGAGTATATCGCAGCCTGTTTATGTAGTTGTGAGGCAGTATGGATGAGGAAGCTACTGTCTAATTTATTTGATCTCTAGTTGTTGGAGGAGGGCCCCGCAGCTACAAAAGAAGCTGCTAGTTTTGGTGGAAAGATAAGTTTTGGCGAAAAGATAATTTTGGCGAAAAGAAGTTAAGACAGAGCTATGACGCCGTAGCACGTTTCCAGCTGGAGAGCAGAGCCAGAAACCATGACTTTTAAGATAGAAAAGTAAAGAAGGCAACGGTACCTGAGCAGCCGAGAAGAGAGAGCTCAACCACTGCATTGAAGGCAGCGGCGGAAGACAGGAGGGCTCAGCGACCCTCATAAAGGAAAAGGAGCAACAAGGCTGAAGCATTGAAGGTGAAGGACAGAAAAGCGAAGCGGTGCATAGTACCCATGATCAGTGTCGGGAAGCATGGAAGACTGCAGAGAGATGTGGTGTGACAGAAAGTGGCTACCTCAAGTACAGATATGGCCGACTGTCACTAGTTAGGTTTTGGGTTACTGTTGGGACAGGCCCACAGTGTTGTAATGGCAAGACCTTTGGGCTGCCTATATAAGAATATATTTTGTATTGTAAAAGGGTTGGCGGGTTGAAGAGCTAGCTAGTCATTTTGTTAGTTAGTAGTGTTTTGCATATTATTAGATTGTTGTAAAAGCCTAGCTCTGGTTCTGTCATTAGCGGTAGCAATCTTACGATAACCAGTAGCTGGCTTATAGAATATGTATGTAAAGATTCGCAAGGATCAACAGAGAGGGAAGAGTATATTGTAGGAGAGAAATATAGAAGAAAAAGGAGATCTAAGAGAGAATATCTTAAGCTGCATATGCGGTGCAGCAGAACTGTGTTTTACCTTCCCCTGAGCTATAATAAAAACACAGCTCTATGGACGTAACTTCCATCCTAGAGGTGAACCACGTTAAAATCAGTGTTATGCGATTGGTTTATGTGTTATGTTTATTTATGCATTTCTCAGTCAGTTTATGGACTTTGTTTACAATTTAATGAATGAATGTGTTAATCAGTTCACAGCAATAGAGAAGGATAAATATAGGTTAACGTATTTGGCACGCTGTTTATGGTTCATTTATGCTCTGCATAAAACAGTCTCTATTGCTGTATCGAATAGCCTTGTATGTTAAGTCTTGCACGTCGACACGAGCAATGCTAAGTGCGCTAAACCACGGAGGTAGGATATCACAGAGAGGTGATATCGCACTGGCAGAGGAGCTACGGTGTGCGATACCACAGGTGAAGGACTTAGCGTTGGGCAGGATCTGTGTGTCGCACCATGCGCGGTGATGTGATAAGGTTGGAGATACCATAGGCCTGAGAAAGTGCGTGCCGCAGGAAAGGATCGCGCGGTGGTATAAAGGAATATCTTGCGGCTAGAAGAGCTGCAAGGCGAGGAAATCGTGCGATGCGAGCAGGAGATCACGTGACGCGCAGAGGAGAGACCGCAGCTAGGAGAGCTGCAAGACACCAGTGGGATTGCCACAGAACCCGGTCCAATATGCTTGAGTCCTTGGCCAACCCATTAGAGTCACTTCGAGTGAGACTTCAGGCCGCTTTGTGGTCTGTCACCGAAAGGGCCAGTGATCTAGGGGTGTTGTTGGTTTATTATAGTAAACCCGGGTCTGCCCATAGTAGCCAACACTAGTTGGATGCTACTTGTATATATTGTGACAACCAGAGTTGTGTGAAGTTGTTAGAGAACCTAGTGTTCCATGACAATTCAAAGCATATCAAGATCAAATATCACTATATCAGGGATATGGTGCAGAGAGGAGTGGTGAAGCTCCAGTATGTTGCGATAGATGAACAGATAGCTGATGTGTTGACTAAGCCATTGGCCAAAGTAAAGTTTGAGTACTTCGGGGAGAATATTGGTGTTCTCCATATTGAGGTTCCCTCCAAGAAGAAGTGATGAGTCCATGAGAAATTTTGACATGGTGAGAGGATTGGTTCCTTCCATGGTCAGATGTAAGGGCTGATCCATTCTGTCATGGTGAGAGGATTGGTTCCTTCCATGGTCAGATGTAAGGGCTGATCCATTCTGTCATGGTGAGAGGATTGGTTCCTTCCATGTCAGATATGAGTGCTGAGCCATTCTAATGTGACTGTAGGATTGGTTCCTACATGATCAGATATAAGTGCTAAATGCCATTCTCTGGGAGAATGGAGGCACCTGGTTAGTTACCAGAAGTTTGTTCAGTCTGGGACTAACACTCAGCCTGGGGTTGAGATCCTTTCTAACATGATGTGTGAATAAAATTTTCCTATCATGATGTGTGAATAAAGTTTCCTATCATGATGTGTGAATAAAGTTTCCTATCGTGGTCAGATATAAGTGCAGATCCTTTCTGACATGATGTGTGAATAAAAGTTTCCTATCATGATGTGTGAATAAAGTTTCCTATCGTGGTCAGATATAAGTGCAGATCCTTTCTGACATGATGTGTGAATAAAATTTTCCTATCATGATGTGTGAATAAAGTCTCCTATCATGATGTATGAATAAAGTTTCCTATCATGGTCAGATATTAGTGCAGAGCCTTTCTGACATGATGTGTGAATAAAAGTTTCCTATCATGATGTGTGAATAAAGTTTCCTATCATGGTCAGATATAAGTGCAGAGCCTTTCTGACATGTTGTGTGATTAAAGTTTCCTATCATGGTCAGATATAATTGTTGAAGAAGATGAAGACCTACTTGGAGGCTAGGCCTAAAACTAGCATGAAAAAGGTCTCATTTTGTAGAACTTCTTGTGACGAGAAGAATCAAGAGATATCACCTGTGATGATGATCCAACAAAGTTGATCCAGATCCAAAGATGATCCAAATCCAGAGATTTTTCAGATCTAGTGATGATCCAGATCCAGTGATGATCCAGATCCTATGATGATGATCCACATCAAGTGATGATCCAGATCCAGTGAAGATGACTTGAAGATGAAGATGACGAGAACTTGATGATGATCCAAATGATACACAGAAGAATACTTGTGCTGATAAATTGTGTCGAAAGAATACCTTCCTAGTTAAGAGGGAGTATTGTTGTAATTGTAACTTCAGAATGTATTCACTTGTATATCTTATGTATTGTAACCCGATGTTTATTCTGGGAAGTGTTTGTAATGTAATTGAGTCATGTCATGTCCCGATGTTCTAATTGGGAGATTCTATAATGTAAACAAGTCATGTCAAGTCATTGTGGGTAACCCTCCTATTGATCAAGGGTTAAAGTCCCCGCAGTTGAGGGGCCCTAGGGTTAGACTCTCCTAGAGAAGTCAGCCCTGGTGAGTTATTGTCAACTCAAGAATCAGTATAAATAGAGAGTGAGCCTCTCTATTTATCACACATTCACTCACACTTAGTTGTAGCGCATAACTGAGAGAGAAGAAGTTGCTGGGACAAGAGAGAGAGAGACTACTGCTGTCAAGAGATCATCTTACTATTTTGGGGTTTTAATTTTGGTGTTGATTCTATCTCTAAGGAAGTTGTGGGGTTTTCTCCTTTATGGTTTCCCTAAGGAAAAATTTTGTGTTCATTGTCTCTTATGTTTGATGGTTGTGCTTGGTATTCTCTCAGTTAAAGATCCTAAGATAATGCTAGCTTAAATGTTAAAAATCTAACATTCTACACCCTCCTCTTTCTTTTCATCCCCCGTGGGAGGCCTTCAGGATTTGCGAGGCTGATCTTGCAAATGTTCAACCAGATCGAGCCCTAACTCTTTATACCCCGCCCTCATTGGGGACATGCAAAGAAGGATCGAGAAAGACCAGATTGCTCTGATACCACTGATCTGTATTTATGCAGGAACACAATAGAATACTCAAATAACCATAGAAACAAATATGCAATAGAAATAACACTTCATTTCATTAATCAAAGAACTGAAACTTGTTTACATACCGAATGGAAATAAACTAGCTAGAGCATTGGTAGCTTATCTCTGAGAAGAGATGTGGTGGATACATGCCTCTGAACTCTGTGTTACAATGAGGATCAAATGCCTATATATTATTGCGAAACAATAGAAACCATACACATCCAAAAACCTAACCCTAGGAGGTGAAACTCCAGGATGTGGGCCCCATTGGGTAACTTGGTACATCAATTTCCTGGGGTCGTAACTTTGCCATACTAACTCGGTTTGATGTGCATGATACATCGCTAGAAATATCTATTCAAGGACTACATCCTTAAACCAAAAATATTAAGTCCAAAATGGACTCATATTTTCCCAACCATTCGATGCCAAAAAAATGTTGTTTAGGGCCTCCAAACAGCTCCAAAAGTTTAGGACCCAAAAACTCCTAAAAATAGTAAACTTTGCTACAATTAAGGAAACTGGAAAACTGAAAGAAACAATGGTGGGGTTCCAAGTGGAATAGGGGGGTGGACACCAATATCCTCCTGGATCATTCCTCCCCCCTTAGTAAGCAATGGTCCCCATTGTATTGAGTTCCTCCATGAGATGAGGAAACTTCTGTTGAACTTGGTCTATGGTGAGCCACTTTCCCTAGAGAAAGTGTTGGCCTATTTGACAACTTGATATAGCTAGATCTTCTGCTGGGAGGTGTTCTTGATTTGTTTTTACATAATTAGATCAGTTGTGGCTTGTTCCATGAAGTCGGGGTTTAACTTTGTTGGTGTGAGTTGTTCTGCCATGTCTAATGTGTCCAGTAGAGGTCGAAAGTAGAGCCGAAGGCGGTCCAATTTGAACACTAGGTGCAGACCACGGAATGGTGTAATAATGAGCTCAAAGGCATTGTCCTCGACAACCTTCGTGATGGTGTATGGCCCATATCAGAGCGAGAGAAGCTTGCGATGGGGTCCAGCGAGGTGCTCCTTCTGCAAATGTAGCCATACTTTGTCGCCCACCTGGAATTTGTGTTGCACCCGATGCTGATCATGTCGCTGCTTGTACTTAGCATTGGATCTATCCAATATGTCATGAACCTATTGGAGAATGTGCTGAATGTGCTCAATGAAGTTATTCACCTTGGAAACTTCATACTGGACATGAGATGAATCAGCCTAAGTAGCTGCAAATGGCATGGCTACGTCAATGGGACATAGTGGCTAGAATCCCAAGCCCACCTGAAAGGGGCTGTGGTCGGTTGAGCTGTGGAGGGCTCGGTTATAGCTATGTTGTACATAGGGGATGCTCTCATCCCATGTGCATGGATGATTTGAGTTGTACATGCGCAAAATGTGTATGATCATCCTGTTGATGATCTTTGTCTGGCCATCGGTCTGGGGATGGAAAGCTGTGGAATTTTTGAGTTTGGTGTCGAACATTGACCATAGGCTAGACCAGAATGTGCTAAGGAACCTACTGTCCTGATATAAGATTAGAGACTATGGGATCCCAAAGTGTTCCCACACTCGACCAAAGAAGAGTTTAGTAGTGGCTTCTATTGTGATATTCTTCTTGCAGGCCGCCATTATGGACATCTTTAAGAATCTATCGATGACCACAAACACACAGTCATTTTTGTGCTTAGTAGAAGGAAGGCTCGACATGTAATCCATGGGATGGATTTCCCAAGGTTGAATAGGGGTAAGAAATGGAGTATAGAGGCCTTGCTTCTTGATGGATGGTTTGGCAATGGCGCAGGTAGTGCAGGATCGGATGTACTTCCTGACGTCCTGTCAAAGTTTCGACCAATAGAAATACTTCTACAGTACTGCCATTGTTTTCTCAACCCCAAAATTCCCAGAGACCCGACTATAGTGTGCTTCCCAAATCATTTTGGCATGCTCGCTTGAAGGAACATAAAGGTGTCCCATGTGACATAGTAGTGCATCATGGAGGTGAAAATTTGGAACTTGGTTTCCCTCCAAGAGCGTCCTATATGTGTGGCTGAATTTTTTATCGCTCTTGTAGAGAAGTAGCCAATCAGAGGTCTCATGCCCATAAGAGTTGAGCACAGTGGTTATCGCCACGATCGGTGGTTATTTGAGGCAGTCTGCAACATTATTGGTGCTTCCCTTCTTGTACTTGATGTTCAAATGAAACTATTGTAGATATGTGGACCACTTCTGATGGCTATCGTTCTGTAACTTCCCTTGTATCTGTATGACCTACAGGGATCGATGTTCTGTGTGGATGATCGTTTCCTTCCCCAAAATGTAATGCTTTTATTGTCGGAAAGCCTGTACAATGGAATACATCTCTTTGTCATAAGTGGGATATTTCCAGACTGTGTCGGACAGTGTCTCACTATGATACGCCACTGGATGTCGTTGTTGAGTAAGGAATACCCCAATACCATAGTCATATGCATCTTTATCGACCTCAAGTGGTTGTTGCAAGTCTGGTAATGTGAGCACTAGGGCACAGCAGAGGTGATGTTTCAATTATGTAAAGGCCTTATGTTGAGTTTCTAACCAGAAGAATTTTGCATTTTCTTATCCCTTGGTGACTTGACTCAAGGGCCAAGTGATATGAGATAATCCCAACACGAACCTGCGAAGCTCTATTAGAGTAGTTGGGGCTAGCCAATCCCGAATGAATTGAATCTTGGTTGGATCCACATGTACCCCATACTCATCAATAATGTATCCCAGATATTGAACCTAGGTCATGCCAAAAGTGCACTTGTCCAAATTGGCACAGAACTTGTGCTTCTACATTGTTTGGAGGACCTGTCAGATGTGGTGGAGGTGCTCTTCCCAAGTCTAGCTGAATATCAGGATGTCATCCAAGTACACTACTACAAATGAGTTGCAGAATGGCTACAAAATTTCATCCATCAGTCTCATGAAGGTTGCAAGAGCATTTGTCAGCCCAAAAGGCATGACCAACCATTTGAAAAGGCCCTCCTTGGCTTTTAAGCCCTCCTTGGATTTTAAGGCAGTCTTCCACACATCGGTTGGTTCGATCGACACCTAGTGATAACTGGACTTTAAGTCAATCTTGCTAAAATATTTCACCCCTTTAAGCTGGTCCAGGAGGTCATCAATCTGTGGGATCGTGTACCTATTCTAGACAGAGATCTTGTTTAGTGCTTGATAGTCAATAAAGATTCTCCAAGTCGCATCCTTCTTCTGTACCAACACGATCAGGCTCCCACGGGGCGATGAACTGGGTCATATGTGACCCTTTTGCAGTAGCTCCTGAATTTACCTCCTGATTTCATCATTCTCTAGAACAAAGCATCAATAAATTGGTCCATTGGGCAATGGTGCACCTGGGGTTAGATCGATGGGGTGTTTAACCTGACAGTGCAGAGGCACCCTTATGGGTGAGGTGAATATGCCTCAGTACTCCTCCGTGACCATGTCCATTTGTTGTTGTCATGCGGATGGGCCCTATATAGAGGTCATGGCCATGATATTCTTCTTTCCCTAAGGGCAGATCATCAAGAAAACAAATTTCCCGATTTTGGAAATGAGCTTACTGCATTGTTTTGCAGTAAACAAACAGATAGTGGTGGGAGGCGGTACCTCTGGTATCTTGTACAACTTATTTCCCAACATAATAATAGCAGCGTGAGGCTGGGACTCATACACAGCATGTATCTTCCATAAGTATGGTTAACCTAATAATACGTCACAAACATCAAGAGGAGAAATTCAAATAATACCTCATCAGTGAAGGACTTGATGTTGTAGGGAAGGCGAAACTGATGGCTGACGCGGAGATCCCATCCTTGGTGAAGCCACCCAATGGAGTACAGCTATGATGTGCTATGGTCAGAAATCCCAATCGCTTCACGACCTCTACTGAAATGAGGTTCTTTTGGCTCCCACTCTCGATAATGAACAATAGCAGGGAACCCTTTACCCACATCTGGGTGTGGAAAAGACGCTCTTCCTCCTCTAAATATTTTAGTTCTTCCTTTTGGATCTTCATGGTGGTAATGTTGGCATTGGGATCTGCATCGATAATCGTCTTCCCTCTGTCATTCCCCTTCTCAGGTTCTAATTCAGTGTCAAAGTATACATCTGATTCAGAAGCCTTTATCTCAGCAACTAGTCACTGCTTGGCCCAACACTTACTAGTGTTGTGAGTGGGGCTCTTATGGAACATGCACCACTTTCCTGCTTCCTTCTTCAACTTTGTAGTCTTGCTCTTTGCTTGGGGATTTGGCAAGTTTTATTGAGTCACCATGCCTTGGTTGTGTCCATGGTTCTGCGGTTTGGGGGCACCTTTATTTTGCTTCTGATTTGCACATCCAAAGTCTCACTTTTTTTGTTTGAATTTTCGCTCAATTTTGGCAACATACCAGTATGTCGTACCAAGAGAGAAGATGTCAAGGAACTCCATTTCCTCCTGATCTATGCAGACAACTGTGGTACTTCAGCACCAAATTTTTCTCTGAATCTTTGATACCCAACTTGGTGCACAGGTTATGGAACAGATTCATTAGCTCATGCACATCTTGATCTCTTTGTTGTCGCAGTGTAGTCCATTGTATGTACTTGTCCTCATAGCTCCCCATGGGATAATATTGTCCCTTTATGGCATCTCAGAATTAATTCCAAGTGGGTACATCTAAGAATAGAGAGGGTTCCTCCTTAGCCTTTCTCTCACAGTAGGTTTCCCACCAGTCCTTGACATGGGGGACGGCTTTGAGTAGTGAAAAAGTAATTTTTTCCCGGTCGAAAAAGTCGTGAACCAAGAAATATCCTTCTAATAGATTCAACCATCTATCTACGGTGTCTACATCTATTCAGACATCAAATATGGGAATTTCAAAGCTTACTTGTCCTTAAAAGGGGTTGTGCCTCCAAAGTGGTTGCTAGATGCAGATGCGTCGCCAGTGGGAAGTCGTTGAAGGATCTGGGCGAAGTTATCCATCATCGCGTTCCTTTGTTTTTCAAGGGCCTCCTCAAGCAACATTTTTATAGGATATTCTGCCCCCTTGTCTTTCTTTTCATCCCCCATGGGAGGTCGTTGGGATTTACGAGGATGATCTTGCAAAGGTTCAACCAGATCGAGCCCTAACTCTTTATACCCTGCCCTCATTGGGGACATGTAAAGAAGGATCGAGAAAGACCAGATTGCTCTGATACCACTGATCTGGATTTATGCAGGAATGCAACAAAATACACAAATAACCATAGAAACAAATATGCAGCGTAAATAACACTTCATTTCATTAATTAAAGAACTGAAACTTGTTTACATACCAAATGGAAATAAACTAGCTAGAGCGTTGGTAGCTTATCTCTGAGAAGAGATGTGGCGGCTACATGCCTCTGAACTCTGTGTTATAATGAGGCTCAAAGGCCTATATATTATTGAGAAACAATGGAAACCCTACACATCCAAAAACCTAACCCTAGGAGGTGAAACACCAGAATGTGGGCCCCATTGGGTAACTTGGTACATCAACTTCCCTAGGTCGTAACTTTGGCATACTACCTCTGTTTGACGTGCATGATACGTCGTTAGAAATATCTATTCAAGGAATACATATATAAACAAAAAAATTGAGTCCAAAATGGACTCATATTTTCCCAACCATTCGATGCCGAAAAAACATTGTTTAGGGCCTCAAAACAGCTCCGTAAGTTTAGGACCCAAAAACTGCTAAAAATAGTAAGTTTTGCTACAATTAAGGAAATTGGAAAAATGAAAGAAACAATGGTGGGGGTCCAAGTTGAATAGGGGGGTTTCCACCAATATCCTCCTGGATTAGAAGGTGTTGGCTTCATTAATATTTTTCACCGTGACTTTCCCCCAAGAAGAAAAAAATTTCTACCTTTATTTAATTACATATTACAAACCTACCCAACCTTCGAATATCCACAATTTGTTTTACACCCTCAAGGCCACCCCAAAAAGTTCCATTCTATGTGGATATCAACTCCCATTATATGTTGAGATGGGACCTAGTATTTTCAAGGACTCTTCTTCACTTGGGACTTATCATGGTGTTCCTATCAAATTTAACCATGTAAAATATAATATTACATATGCACCATATACTCTGTCATTAAGGAACTACACCTCTCATCCAATATGCCTTCCCTTGACTATGAAGCCATGCTTTGTCCCTTTAAGGTACCATCAATTCCCTATACCTCCTCATCACCATAACTAAGTGGCATACTACAATCCATTAGTGGTTCCATCTTTTAGAACCCATTGATATAAAAAATCCTATATAATAAATTTCTTTATATTTCCACCAATTGGGGTTGTTGAGATTGGGCCTATGATGGCCACTCTTAATATCCCTGCGTTAACCATATTGGTTTTCTAGTTCAATTGATCCCCCCCTAAGATATTAATACTTCCAATGCACCACCCATGAGACTAGTATTCTCCCCTACTTATCCTCTTATTGAACTTCATTATAGTAGTTAGGATACTCAATTACAGTCAAAATAGAAGCCTAATACTTTTTCATAGTATATGCATCGATAGATTGAAGAGGATATGATTGTTGAGGGAACCTCTAGACCTGATCATGGCCTACCCCTATCCCTATCACACTAAGATATTCATACTTTAACATCCAATCCTTCTTTTCATTGTTACATATTAGGATAAAGAACTATGGAGATCCTTCAGAGACTAAGGATTCACTTAATCAGTTCAAGGGTGTTTCTATAGCTATTGCTTCAGATAAGAATATTGCATTGTTGGGAGCTATATAGTCCTTATTTGAAGGTTCATTGAACATCTAATTTAATTCCAAATGAACAAGATATTCCTCATTTGCAACAATTATGGTGTCTTTCATGGTGGAAGTTCCCTCGCCTTTAGCCTCTTGGATGATCTAGCAGTCAAGGTGGATGGCTACATGCAGATTGTATTACTTGCATTTGATACATCCTTACTCCTTTATGTCATAACTATTTTTTATTTTATACCCCAACTCAGAAAAAGGTGGAAGTAATAAGTTAACTAATATCATGTCTATGGTTCCATTAAAACACCTAATAAAATAAACTCAGTAACAATCTCGTGAACATATACCACATATTTTAGCCTTTAAAAAAGATCATACCTCGTGGAAAACCACCTCCTTTGACATTAGTGTCATCTTAAGAAAGAAGAGTTCCTCAGAATTATCTCCCTTGGAATTCTCAAATAATATTTTAGAAAAATGGAAGAGAACCGTGTTTCATTTATGGCCTTTGAGTAAACTTCCCAAACCCCAAGTGTTGCAGCAACTGCTTCCAGCAGAATCCATATCAAGTGGATCAAAATCTTGGCAATATGTCTTATGTGAGAGTTATTCTAAGCTGAATATGCACACAAAAAATAAATGCACCAAAATCAATCACAACATTTGAAAAACATGATGCTTGGAATATAAAGAGATCACAAGACTAAAAAAGACAACAAAACAACACTACACATAACCAAAGACTAAAAAATAACAGGCTTGTACCATAATTTATTTGATGCTACTAAATTAACTCACCATGCTCTTCCACATCCATTGACAAATAAATTCTGCACAGAAGCAGTCTTTGTTGATGGTATAACACAAATCTCCATTCAATTTTTAAAAAAAAAATTCAACTTGTCATTCTCAGAAACCTTGTTGCTACTTTTCTTCGCACATTTGAAACCCGATATTAGAAATCTTATTTGCGTCCTAGCTCAATTTTGTATTCTGGAAGAGGTTGTTATTAGAAAAATTGATAACCAGCAGCAACAAAATGTATGTTAACTGCGATTTGAAGATTACCTCCAGTTGTTTGGAACTTGAAAAAAACATACTCTTTCATTAAGTTAGATGGATTTGTTCATGTGAATGAAAATAATTAGTGAGATTCCAAAAAATAACTATAGATTATAATGAGATAATGATGTAACCATACACTTAGAAAATTTTCAAATGCTGAATATTGTTATTGTTCCTCACATCACCTAGTTGTAATCAAATGCATTCCACTTTTCAGAAGACGTAAAGATAGTGGTTCCTTAGTTGCTCGCTTCTCTCCTTGCGTATTCAAATACATTGGTCATCAAAAAAACATCAAGCTTCTCCATTATTGACCACCATCATCAAAACATCGAGCTTAAGCTTAGTTTAACTATTTATTCATTATGTCTAAGCTTGGTGTTTTGCTGATGTCTAAGAAAAATCCATTATTGACCACCATTGCAATAGTGTTAGCTTAAATAGTGAGAGTGAATAGGTCTAGATGCATGACCCAATATTATTATAGGTCATGTCCATTGGAAATCTACTAATGGGGAATTTTATGTATGGATTGTTACGAGGCCTTCCACCTTTGAAACTATCATGAAATAATAGATTTTCAAGAAGTATACTCATGTCCATATTAACCCCATAAACATGCACATGTTTTATGTGTCTATGTTACTTGATCAAAGGGGATCATAAGGAGTTTATCAGACACAAATCACTCTTAGAGATTTATGGAACATTCATCCTAAAATCACAAATGGAATTCGCAATAAAAAGATATTTACAATGACACAACCACCATATTAGTTCTATTGAATTTTACTCTCTGACAGTAATGCACAGTTAGTGTAAGTAAATATTAATCATAGTTTTCAAAATGAATCTCAAGTCATTGATTGCTTCCTATGTTCTTCATAACTAACCACTACCTAATTGCAAGAAGGAAAGTTGTATGCAAAAGGTTCAAAAAAAATGTATGCATGGTCATGGGGGTCATCAGTAAACCATTGATTGATGATGTATAAATTGCCTATTTGGCATATATCAAGGAAGCCAACAATGTGGTAATCAAAAGTAAGAATATGATTGTTATGTCAAAAGCCAGGTTCTTAGAAAGTTTATTATATCCACTAAATTGAATTTCAACAATAACTTCTTCTCTTAATTGAAGAAACATAAATTTCCCATTTATCATACATTATGAAAGACAGCAAAGAAGTAACCACGACTAAGGATATGACTGCTATGTCAAAACCCTAGCAAAATCCAGGTCTTGAGTAATTTGGACAAGTATTGCTTCTCAAATGATATAAGAAAAAACAATACTAAGATTGCAAAACAGAATGTCCATTTCATTCACAGAATGTTCTTATAATGTGGATTAATTATACACATTATATTTTCATTTTGGAAATCTTTAGCATTCCCTAATTTCAATGGTGGAAGGCTTGAAACAATATTTACAACACATAGTATGTTCTCATTGTTTCCCACCTAAAAAATGCAATAAAAAAAATTAGAATTGTTTTGTCTATACAAAAGGTCTTACATTCTAATAACTTGGTATACTTGGGTCTACATAGTAAAATCATGATAATCAACTTTACATTCTCACCATTTTTCCATTGTGTATAAATACATAATGGTCAAAATATTCTTGTAGCTCCAATTGTTCTCTAACTTCAAATAGTATCCAATCCTCCTCCATTGATAATGTTGTAAATAATTCACCATTTTTCAAAACATCAAGGGAAACTATTAGAGAATGTGTTCCATCCTCGTCATCTTGTTCCTTAGGAACCCAAACTCATTTCTCCATTCGGTGAACATGCATCCACTTACAAAATTTAAATGAGATATATAGTATCTATCTTGAAATCCAATACCTGAAAGAATCAAATGAAAATAGTTAGTGTATCATCATATGATTTGTTTCATTGGTATGAAACTCCTTTTCCTCTTATAATAGCATATAAAAATTAAGAAGCATGATACAATTAGACATAAATAGTATTGAAAATGCGTACTTGAAATACAAGGTATCATGACTCAATATGCTCTCTATTTCTTATCCACTTTGGTCATGTAGTCTTCTATCCCATCCAATGAAAAACAAAATTGTGAGTAGCTCATCAGAAGGTTTTGAAGTATAATACATTTTACCAGTTTTCCTAATCGACTCATCCTTCCCAAAAAGATGAACAAATATAGAGAATGGCATGAAAATGCCACTACGTGCATGGATGTCACCTTTTTCCTTCATTCCAAGTTGCATTTCTGAAAATAACTTGTAACGTAATGAACTTAGTAAAGAATCATCTACACTTGGCCATTCCAATAAGCTGAGAGAAGGTAAAGGTATATCTTTGAGATATCCACTTGATCCACTTGTTTTCAAAAGAATGTATTCATATTTGTAAAAGAAACTACCTTCCTTGTTTAACCATGTACGATCCTTACCAATGTAGAGTAGTTTTCGTATTTTTGAATGAATGGATTGGAAAACACTCGTTATGCATTCCACTGGCTCTCATTCCTTCCAATTTGATATGCATAAACCTGAGATAAATGTGATATTCATATCACTATAAAACGGAAATAAAAAGATGTGGAAATCTTTGAAGATATCAATAAAACAACATGACCATAAAACAATATGACATCAAAATTGATCATGCATACTCACAATTACAATCAAGTTTAGGAAAATTTGGTTGACTAGAAACTTTCTATTTTAACATACCTCTATAGTCATAGACATGTGCCACTTGAATCTTTGTCACTTTTTGTCCTCCATTACTTATATGAAATCCTTTTACTAAACCTTTCCAGTGGATGTTGATGTTTTGCAAACACCTTTTTTTATTGCATGGCTTACAATTGTTGATGGTTTAATTGTTAACCATGACCCAATAGATAATGGCATTGAAACCCATTTTCCTTTATCATCGCTTTTGTTGTATAACACAAATGATTTCAACTCACTCTTGGGTTGTCATTGAGCCATTGAATTGTGCAACATACAAATGAAATAAACATTTTGAGTATTATGCAAATCAAAACTTACTATCCTAATATAGATAGTTCTACAAGTGATGCTCAAACACCACATTCTCATTTCCCTTCCATCTTGTCTCATTTTTCTTCTATTGGTACCCTTTTGCTCTAGTACCCAACCTATGTGGATCATTAAGCCAAGGTGGGTTTGTAAAACCTAGTCTTATATTTCATTTTTTAAGGATGTCATTCTTCTTTTAGGACTTTGTTACCCCCATATTCGCATGGGTATCCACGTGTGATTTTGATCACACTTTATAGTGTGGGTGATAGTGTTCGTGATGATAGTTCCCTAAAGGATTTAAGTAATGTTAGGAGTGTTAGAGTTTGAAAATGGCCCTATATCTACATTTGGGCCCTATATCTACATTTGGTCACAATCTGGGGAAATTATGGGAAAAATTCAAGTATTATGGGCTAATTATGGACATATTTTAGCAAGAAACAAGCTGGTTTAGTAAGTCTGGTCCTGTTTCAAGTAATTACAGACATGTTGGAGTAATTTAGGGCTTTTATCCCATAGTTAAATAGTTTTGTACAACACCTCAGGTAGTAAACCAATTTTTTTGGGTGAAATTCAGACCTCGAGAGGTAGAAATCAACAATGAATTCCACTTATGGGTTATTTCGGACCATTAAAGATAGCAACAATCCTTAATTTGGATAGTCAAGTGCATTTGGGCCAACTTTTGAGTCTTTTGGGAATGTTTAGTGGGAATATTTTGGATAGATGTATTCACTTCTATAGTGATATGGGAATGACACAACAAGTAAACTTTATCATATTTAATTTTGGACACTCCCTATACAAGCAATAGTTATATTCCTAGGTTTGTTCTTATACATGTATAGTGGTGCCTTTTGGAGGAGCTGAAACCATTGAAACAATCCTACAAAATGTTTTGATCAATTTATAACTGAAGGGAAGAGTGTTAACCATTGTTTTCAACATTATAGAGTAGCAAAGGAATGATCAACAATGCAAAATAGGATAGTGTTGGTACAGTACAACATAGCACTAATCATGTTTGCATGTAGAAAGGGTTATAAAATCCATAGACCTTGGGACAAATTGTAGATTGAGGTAGCGGCCTCCTATTGGAGAAAAGATGTCCTTAGCCACTTTTAGGCTAGAACATAGACTTGAAGGGTCAACCAAATTCAATTCATGTAAAGCAATACTTGTGTCCACCTTGGCAAAAAATGATCTTGATGACTCGGTCATCAATACTATAGAAGAACCCACAACTAATGCAAGGAGGAAGGCATTCAAGAAGAAGCATGAAAAGGCAAGAAGAATTATATGCGATTCATTCAAAGAGACCTTGATGCCTGTCATAACCCCATTAAATCCATCCAAAGAATTTTTTGACGCTTTGACTATTCTGTATGAAAAGAAAGAACCCAGTCATAAAAGGGTCTTGAAGAGTCGACTTCATTATTTGAAGATGGAAAAGGATGAATGGGTGGCCTCTACTTCACAAAAATATCTCAGGTAATATATCAACTCTCAACTATTGGTACTTTAGTAGATGATGATGATCTTGTCCAAACTGTTTTTTATCGTATTCCTAGTTCTTAGGAAACCTTTTTGGATGCCATAAGTGGTAGGGAAGTTCATCCAAACTTTGAAAGACTATGGCATGATTGCTTGAAAGAAGAAAGTAGAATTCAAAGAAGATATAGTGGTGTTAAGGAATGCAACCTCGCCCTTGCATCCAAGACAAAGAAGTTAAATAAATCCTTTCCTCCAAAGAATAAAGAGAATAAGCCTCGAGGTAAGCACCTTGATGTATCTAAGATTGAATGTTTTAATTTTCAAAAGATGGGACACTATGCCGAATATTGTAGGAAGTGAAAGAAAAATTTCAAAAAAATATTCCAAGCATCCACGGCAGAAGAAGAACCAAAGAGGAAGAAGAATACTAAGTCCTCCACAGAAGAAGAATCAAGAAGAGAATACTACCTAATTTTTCCTCTCTCTAGATCTATCACCAATAGTGATAACTCCTAGTCAGTGGATAGTGGAGCTTCAAGACACATGATGGGATTTCGTGAAGCTCTTACCAACTATAGAAAAAAGAATTTCACTACTCTAGTAGAACTTGGACTGGTTCAAGTGCTCCTCCGGGATCTTCCATTGTTTCCCACACCCTACAAGACTGTTGTTAAGCCACCCAAAAACCTTTTAGGTCCTAATGCAATTGATCTAAGCCCTATATGGGCTTGTCACAGTCCACAAAATCTCTGCTAGATCCACCTAGAGTCCACCACAACACCATTTAGGGCTTTCTCCTTGGTTCAGTGGCCCTTCTAGGGCACTCATAGGTCACATCAACTCTTATTGAGGTCTGCATTAGCAAACTGTACCGTCTGAAGTAACCAACATGAAGGTCGAGGTTGGTTGAAGTTTATTCCAAGCACATGGCAGCATACACATGAAGTTTGGGGTTATATTAAGGTAGACTAGTGAAAACAGGCATATGTTGGAAAATCTTTGATTTTATCAGGATTCTTTTGGTTTATGAAGCAAACTCAAACTTGATGCAAATGTCTCTCTCTTACCTAGTCATGTACAAACTCATTCATCTCATTCAGAGGATGGATTATTATTTGTTTTGGGGTTTTTTTTCCTTTAAAGGTTTCCCTGTGAAAAACTTATGTGTTCAATTTTGTGGATGGTTGTTTAAATTATTGCTGCTATAATCTCAGTTTTTACTCCTCTTAAAGCTTATAATCTAAAAGTTTGTTATTGCTATTAAATTTATATACATGTTAAATTTTTTTAAATTGGACTGTTGTTGGATTTTTTGTGTGGGCCATTTTCCTTGCATGGGATGTTTGCTGAGGATTCCACCCCTGTTGGGTTGACTACTACCCTTAGAGGGATATTAGCGCTGGCCGCTACCCCTGTTGGGTGGACCACTACCCTTGTTAAGATGGTAGAGCATACAATTTCCCTATGTGGATTATTTGAGTAGGTTTATTCGTTGTGTTGGGTTGTATGAGATGGTCTCTACATCTGTTTGACTAGTTTGATGGTTGTGTAGTCTCTTATGTAACTATCCTAGACTATTTTGGGCTGAATACTTTTTGGCTAATTTGGTTATCATACTAAGGTTTCATTTTGAGTTGTTACAATTCCTAGTGTAAATGTATAACCTTACCCTACAACATCTTATCCCTCTCTCGCTCAGGTGTTTCCATGCCCTCGGGTAAGGGCCAGACGTGTTCCACCTAGTGACTTGTCTCTGAGAGACAAGGTCTAATCTGAAATTATTTCTATGTATAAGGAAGGTTCAACTTAGTTCTTTTGTTTTGTTAGTTAAATTAATGTACTAATTTTCATGATTTTATTAGTATTGCTTATGTACTTTTACATCGTGTTTTTGCAGTTGTTATAGTTTGTTTCAAATCCCAACTTTAACACAATGACCCTTAAGGGAGTGTTAAAGTTGAAAGAGATTGGAATTATATTTTTATTTTTGCTACTAATGTAATTCTACTTCAGTGTCATTTGAATTAAAGTAAGAGTTTGTAAAATTTTATAAAAACCCTAAAACTTCAACACCAAGTCTAATGTTATAGAGAAAGCATGTGATACCTTCTTGAATAGTGTTTTGAGTAGGGATGGTATTGAATCCAACCATATTAGACTTTCAAGTTTCTTGGAATTCCCTTCTCCGTCCAATATCCCCTAAATTGTTATGGAACATGAACCTCTGACATGTGGAAGAGTAAAGTGAGAAGTGACAAACTAATCCCATGGCTCTCACAACCAAGTTTAAAAATTGCACCATGATCTTGACAGGGACTCATGTTGACTATTCCTTGTGTTGGCTTCCATCTGTAAGCTTAATGTCTCAATAAGTCCCTTTGTAGTATCCATTGGATGAACATGGAGGGTGACAAAAAGGTTTTCATTGTGTCAACTAGAGCATATGTTTCACTCCCAAGGATTAGTAGTTATGGGAGTTTAAAATCCCATAGCCTATCCTAGGCCTTATGCTTTAAATGGATCAATTGAGCATTATAAAGGAATTAATCCTAAAATGTGCTTCTTTAGAATTGCATTACTAAAAATCTCCTTGGGAAAAGAAATCATAGGTAAACGTGGGATTTTAAACTCTCATTTTTATGGTGATCAATGTTATGGTGAAAGGGAAACTTGTTTCTCAAAATATCTAAAGCATGGAATACTCTACAACATTATCTCAATTGGAAAGGGAAAGGTTTTGGAATTGGTTTTTCCTTTATTTTCCATTATTTATGGTGGTCTTGTATGTTATTGAAGGCAATTTAGTATTGGTTAAAATAGATTGGTTCTTTCATCTAAGATTTTTGAAGAGAGGCATTATCATGAGCAAGGAATTTTTTAACGCTTAGACTAGGCATCGGGTCTCGTGGCTAGTATTGAACAATAAATACAAACTAACCAATCCATATATCGTTGTGATTGAATAAATAATGGGGTTTTCCCTAATTATTTTGACATGAAATTTGACTTGTAATATCTTGTTCAAAGGTGAAAATATTGGAATATGAGCAAGCTCAATGACATTAAGAACTATAATCTTATGAATGAGTTTAGAAGGATTTACCATAATTTTTTGCTAGACAACTTGTTGAATACGATGTCTCTCTTTGATTTACACAATGTAAGGAAATATCTAGTTCATTTTGATAAGGATTTATTGTTTGGTCCCTTATCTTTAGGGGATTAACTCTCGACCATATGCTGGTGCACCTTGGTTCTTCTCAGCCCATATTTTTTTTGTGTTCTGTGTGTGGTCACCGTGAAATCAAACATGTGTTTTAGTTTTGAGGATATGTCAAATATGCATAAGGACCAAGATACACAAATTATGTGGTTGCTTCATCCTTGCTCCCATTTCCTGGAAAGTTACTCTCTTAGGCATAAAACTACAATATATCATTGAATTCCATTGCAAATTATTATAGTTATTTATTACAGAGCTTTGGATTCTTTTGTGGAGTATTAGACATATATTTTCCTCTTTCTTGAAAAAAAAATAGAAATAAGTAGAGAAATAAAGGGGTGAAAACCCAAGTTTTTGTTTCTCATAAAATTCCATCTAGAGAAATCAAATGATAAGATAGTTGTTTGAAGGCTCTATCATGGAGCATCTTTGTCCATTGCATGGTGCAAAAAATTATTCCATAGGTATTTGATCTTATGCAATAAGTCACAAATTTATCAAATGTAAGGCATTGGCTAGTGATTCCGGTCATTGGGTTTTAATAGAACTTTTTAAGAATAGTGAATATCAAAAGAGGTTCAACATTGCTTTTTATGCTCCTGATATAGGTAGGTATATATATAAATATAAAATGTGATCCAACTTTCCTTCACCATCACCAGAATAATGCAAACAATTGAAGCTTGATTTTCTTATTGATTTTGACAAAATAAAAAGGAACAGTAGAGTCAAGATCAAGATAGGAAAGAAAAATTGTTACATGTAGTTCAAGATTAGCCTGTGGTTTAAGCTCCTGAAAGAACGAACTTAAGGAGTTTGTGAATAGTGATTTGGTTCTACCACACACACTAAAGGAGATGTTAGTGATGATCGATTTCTTGATTTTACCCTTAGCTGAGTAGCCAATACCTGCATATTAACAAATTCTGGCTTGTGAGAAATATTTAATTTTGGACTATCAATAACTGCATCATGAACCTCATAATATCAATCATGAACATGAACACCAAACTCCGGCTATCGATCTGGATTATTTTAATCTGGATATAGATCCTAGCGAGGGGAAGTCATTTTTAAAACTGGATCAACTAGTTTAACAACTGGAACTGGAACTACTAAAAGGGATGTGGCATTTTCCCCTACCCATGCCTTTGTATATGGTACCTTTTTTATTAGTAGTTATGGTGCCTAAACCACTGCTTCTTACACTTGGGAAGGTAAGCTTCTTATAAAACAACTGCTTCAACTGCAACATTGGTAGCTTAATCAGGGTTGTATCTTGCACTTGGACACATAAAGTTTTATTTAGTTCTTCTAGATAGTACTCAAATATGTAAATAATATCGAAACCTACAATGCTAATATTACTTCTGTTATTACTCAAGTTAGTTTAGGAACTCTAATCAATCTCGATATTCCATCAGACAAAATCCCGCGGGGGGGAGTAATTGTCATTGGACTTAGAAAAGATAAGGAAATGTAACATTTTGTTATGAGCCTTATAAGAAAGGAATGTCACACTTCATTCATGCTTCCATTGTTGATGATTCATTGACCCATAATTTTAATTTTATCAATTCAACATGGGCCCCTAATCCTAATCCTTCTCTCTCAGTTGCAGAATCATCATCTATAGGGAGGGCATGGAACCAATCGAGCCAAGGAGATACCTTGGAGTGAAGGGTTATCCTTTGAGCATAGTAAGGGGAAGGATATCCCTTTAGCGAAATCTAGTTTATCCCTAGTTACCAAAACGAGATATGTAAATACGTTATAAAAGAATCAACACTTCGAGAAGTGATATGATAGATAGCAGAAAGATGAGGTACGAGTTCAAGCCCCAGTAAATAGTGTGGGTTCCTCTCTTCCCCTTGAATAATGCCCTTTCTCTTGGTGTTTCTCTTACTTATTTTTCTACATTGATTGGTTCGGGTGAAATGGATGTTGTTTTCTCTATTTCCATTGATAGTTTCTATACTGACGGATCTTAATTTTATTATGGATACACGCGTGGAATTGGATCTAATACTGGGATTTACTTAGTAACTTAGACATACTTTAAGGTATTCTTGAAACCAAAACAAATACCAACGACTGGAAAGAATGATTGAGTTTGCACAAGAATGAAATGAATTGTATTGTCTGCTTAAACCTAGACGATAATGAAAGGAATTGTCTTGTATACCTAAAAATATATGTTAAATTTGACCCGGTAGTTGATCCCCCACCATCAGAAAAGGTAGAAGGAGAGGTCGAAGCAGCAGTTTAAGATTTAGTTTACCCACTTAATATGATCATACTTAGATGAAACAAATTATGTTCTATTGCATCTCTATTCAGAACTCCATTCCTGCTAACTAGGCGGGCTAGATTCGTATCCATCCTGTGAACATGCACACAATTGACGACAATGAAATAAGAGGCATGCACCATTTTGTTTATAAAAAAAAACCCTTTAAATTGGTTTTTTAGATTAATTTATCTTACAACTTAAATGAAATATAACATGAACTATAAACTAAATAAAAATTGAGAAAATTACATTTAATTAATATACATTACAGAGTAGATCTATCTTAGGGATTACTTGAGTATTCCAATATACATAGTTAGTAGTATTTTTTCATCTACTATTTTCGGTATCTTCAAACTTGACAACTAGGGAAGAGTTTTTCCTTTATATTAATGGAGAATAATATGGAAAGTGGATGCCTTATTTTGTACCTTTAAATCTAAAACTAATGACTTTTAAATCTCAAACCAATGACATTATTGAGAAAATTAACACTGCAAGTATATGGAAAATATTTGTAGTTCCCAATGCCTATGGTTTGTGTGAGTGGAGCTTGGTTATGAAATTTGTGAATTTTTTATGTGCATGGCATTGTGAGAAAATGATGGCTATTGTTTAAATTGTTCAACAAGGACACAATAAATGTTTACTTGGAAATAAACTTGCATGAAGGAGTTAAGGATTTAACAGTGTTCATGAACTGCATACACGGAATGTCAGACACATAGTACATATGAGTGTGTTGGATATCCATTATGAAGTAGGTCCTTAAGCACCCCATAATTTTAAATGGGACAAACCTAATTTATAAGAACCTTCCATAAAATATTATAAAGTAGGCCAAAACACTAATAAAGGGTGACACAACTTCTTTTAATATGGTGTTATATCTCATGCACTATGTGTGTTCCTAAAAATAATTCTTGAGATTCAAACCAAATTGGGAACCTACATGTGTTAATATAGTGCACATGTACTTAAAAAGATTGGCGAAGACAATGTTCTCATGTATTTGCAAGTATGTTCTAGCCCCTATAAAAGAAAAGTCGTATGGAACATGGTGTCCACAATTCTCTGTAGATTCAATCCAAGATTCTGAATCAATGGGATAAATAGTTTTGCATGGATCAATGACAATGATGTGAAAGAGGGTGCAGCGGGGCTGGTGATTTAGGGCATGTTTACTAGGAATATCAATAGGACCAATAGGACTCGTGTTGAGCAGACTCATTCTGAAAGGACACGATAAGCTACAGAACCACGTATTAGGTTCCCAGCACGAGCGGAGGCATGCTTAGTAGGGCACAACCATGAATAAACTGGATTTTACCTAGTAATATCCTTGGCCCATTCAGTCTCGAATAAGATGACCTCCACCTTGTATGTGTACACAGTAAATGGAGAGAAGCTACAAAGCATGCTCCCTCTCTGATAAGCCTGTCAATTTCTTGATTGAAGACCCAAGTACCTATCTGATCAAATCTTGATGTGATCACTTAAAAAAGGTGAATTGCTTTTGACGAGATCGAGTGCGTGGTGTCGGGTGATTGGTGTGTAAGTTGATTCTCATGAGACAGTATAAAGCATCTAGTTTATACCTTCAACAAAATTTTATAAAATTACATCTAAATTAATTAATTTTTTTCTATATTAATAAATTAATCACCTATTATTATTTTTTATTTTTTGTCTACATTTTAACATATATAAAAATATTTTAACATATTCATTATATAGTCTAAATTTAATTTTTTATTTTTTATTTTAATATTTTTATTTATATATTTATTATACATTCTAAATTTTAATATTTAAAATTTTGATTATAATAGTTTTTATTTTAATATAGGTGATCACATATATTCTATATTTAAATATAATCTTTAAAACTTGATTTTAATTATTTATAATTTTAGTTTTTTTAGCTTTTAATTAATTAATTGTAATATAATTATGTAAAATGTTGCATTTTAATATTATTATATAAATTAATATATAATATTTTTTTAAATTTTTATTTTAATATTTTGTATAATGTAATGTTTTGTATTTTTTTAATTAATTGTAATATAATTTGATAAAGTATTACGTTTTAATATCATTTTTTAAAATCAATTTTAAATTGGTTTTTTACGAATTTATTATTTTGTAATGCTTTTTATTGTAAAAATTTTTATACAAATCTAATAATAATATATTTTAAAAGTATTAGAAGACTTAATAATACTTTTTCAAAATAACAAAATAAAATAAATTTCAACTAAAAATATATAATTATATGATATTTTTTATATTAAGAAAAATAAATGAATATATCATATATTCATAAGTAAAAATGTGTAAATAAAAGATATTTTTAACATTAAGAAAAAATGGATAAATATAACATACATTGGAAATTGTGTAAAGACATGCATATTATGTTAAAAGATATATATTGTCTTTTTCAAAATATATGAAGGGACAATAATATATTTTATTGAAAAAGTGTAAAAAGACATTAGTACTTTACTCTAGGTGTAAAAGTACTTGTAGACTATCATGATTAACCATAGATTTTCATCAACCATTCAGAATATGACAAGTAAGAAACCTTAACTCAAGTAATTCCAACTCAACTATTATGGATGATGACATTCTCTAGATTGTTATTAGTTCTTAAAAAATTGATTTTAATAGTACTTTTTTTGTTTGGAGGGCCATTTTTTACCTCGAATTTCCCTAATGCATAGTCAATAACCCTGATAGAAATTTCTTCCATAGTTTAATAACACTAACTCTTGTCAGTTTCCAACCTCCACCTTGGAGGTATCCCACTCCTCCAAGCTTTGAGTTATCCCCCTCATCGGAAGACTTCACTTCCCAAAAAAAATCCAATTCTATCACCATTCACTCTTTCCTAGAAAAACCAACCCCTTTCTCCCCCAAAAATTCTCACCTAAATACAATTTTCCTCCTCCTCAAACCTTTGGGATTACTCCATCACCCCCATCAAATACCACGAAACCCCAAAACATTTATTTCCTTTATTTTTTTAAAATTTTAAATGGAAATAAAATAATATATATTGTGTACCCATTCTCTCGAGCAGTTCAATGACATTATGGTTGATAAAACTATTGACTTTACAATATTTACTATTTCTCTTGAAGTTCTCAATTTGGGATCTTCACGAGACGATGGCTTAAATTACAAGTCCAACTCATTGTTCAAACATTTGAATTGATTGAATAAAATAATAATTTCTTAGTGAGGAGGTTGAACCTTTCGGTTTTGTAGTTAGGTATCTTCATTATATTATTCAATTCAAGATCTGAAAATAATAATATTAATATAATGAAATCCTACCTTATCTTGTAGGTTTAATTAATTTATTTTAATGTACCATTTTAACTTATCATGGAATGATTTAGTCAAATCAAGAATTTATTTATGATTAATTCATTTATTATTTTATTCAACAATGGTTATGACAAGGTACCTTATTATCATTATTAATATTAATTGAATAATAAGAAGAAGAACAATAATAATAATACTAGATGGTGAATTAATAATCATACTTGTAATTATTTGTTTAATAACTAAGTTCTTTAATAACAACCTAGTACTCTTATATTTATAAACAAAGTACCTTCGAAGGTTTAAACAATCATGGAAGACAATTTAAACAGTACAATTATATTATAATGGCAATCCCTATATGACAATTCTTAACTGACGATAAGTTTATTCCTTTACCTATTACTGTGATCAATTGTAATTAATGAACACTTAATGATTTCTTTAATCACATATTTTAATAACTTAATGTTCATTATCTATCTAGGTTCAATGTACAATTAACTTACTCATTCACAACAACTTACACAATGAAAGCATTTGTATAACGATACTAGCGTACATATGCAAAGTGTGTATGCATGGCCAGTGCATGTATAGGTCGGATATGTACTATAAACATACATCATCTTTGATGCACACAACTTCTAACTAATACTAATCATCCTTCATGCAAATAGAACAAGTATACATAATCACAACATTACTAAAACATGCTTAGTTATTTTATCAATTAACCTCATAAGATTCCATATCATTATTTGTATGTTTACATTAGTTTAATCAATCAAGTACAAGGAAGGGTACCTACTACCACTAACTTGGTATCAAGAAATCTGCAAGCCTCATTAGTAATATCTAACAATATGATCCCATCCTTCCTCTACTAGTAATTATGTGGATGTTGGCTTTACCGACCTGACCACATATAAACTTGAGAGTGTTAGTCTTGGATGAATAGCGGATCTGGCCTCTACTAGCAGGCATCTTATCATCATTGTAACAACAACAAGGGGACCGTGTCTCAGCACGGCCTTCCCATGGCCCCAGGTATTAGAGTAACTTAGGATGGGAAATACACCCATCCCTCTCAACATACTAGGTTTATACCCTGTCGAGACATACTCAGTTACTATAAAGGTTATTGGCATGTGTCATTGTATCATCAATTTTGGTTGCTAAGTTTTATTGCATACACAAGTTCTTATTCCACATATCATATCAAGTACATGACTATCACATAGCCCTTGTGTCATGTGGGTTAGTATTTCGCAAAATACACATGTATAGTAAGCATTTGTAACACTGAATCATCAGTTGATCCACACCATCACCATCATCATTTTACATAACAATTTAATTCATCACATGTACACATGACATATAATAATTCAATCAATCACAGCATAAGATGGTGTACACATACTGCATCGTATATTTCACATTTCATCAATGAAAACATTTAAACATAAATTGTCATCATAAAAGAAATGAATCCCATGATAATCATAATATCGTAACCTTATCAACACAGTAACATCATAACCTTAGTGACAACATAAACATAGTAGCAGCATATACTCAGGTCCATCATGTCATAAATAAATCTTAATCAGTCAAGCTGAGTCCAATAGATAATAAGAAAATAAAGTACAGTCTGTATAGATAGTAAGTACGGAAGCATGAAACCTATTCAATGCTTTCAGGTCACCCATGCCCTCCAAAATTGGGCCCAACAAAAGGTTCTGGTAAAGTTTGAGTTGTACCACTTTGTCCAACTTCATGATGTCTCGAGAATCAAACCGTAGAAATGGTTCGTCAATAAAAGAAAGTTTGTTAGCTCACCAAGATTTCCGAAAGTATCTAGAATTTATCTAACGAGGGTGCAGTTCACTTTTTTTTAAGTTAAGGTTACATTATATGGTGAAGGTAAGAAATGGACCTAAATTTCATGTGGCTCAGGCCAAACTGGCAGCAGTGACTAGAAGTTAGCAAGGTTTCTTGTAATTGGATACATAATTTTTCCTTTGTTTGAATCTTACTTCGCCTCCCGCCTCGGACTCCTAGTCATGTGTGAGTTGTTCTTGAATATTATCACACCTCCTTAAAGCATTTGATTAATATACTGCAAATTTGTGATGCAAAAGGATTCCATCCATAGTCCACCTGTAACTTTACAAAGTCTAAGGGAGCAATGGTAGCAAATTCAATAATCCAAGTGATATCTTTCAAATTTCGATGATTTTACTCACTATAAAGGCATGCACATACTCCACTCCGCTAAAATAATTCAATGTTAATACATACTTTTAATTGTTAATTTTATTTTTATAAATTTATGTAAAGTTTGGTGATGATTCTTTATATCACAAAAAATTCCATAAGCTAATTTAAAAAATTTCGAAGTTTAGTTAGATCATAATTGAAAAATTAAATTTTTATTATAAATATAATATCAAGAACATTACAAATTTAAAACACCAACGCAATATAATGTTAATTTGATTTCAATTCAATCCATATATCATGGTATAAACATCCCCAAAAATCAAATGTGATGGGGCTACTTCTTGTGGTTGTATACATAATATTCATTTTCATGGACCATGGTCTGCCCGAACAAAACTCTGACGAGGTGACAAGGATGGAATTAATCTAGTTATTGATATTTCTTGTTGTAGCATATTTCATCATATTATTTCTACAAATCAGCAGCCATTGCAGGTGTCAATGTCGGGGACATTTCCACCTCATAGCTCTTGTTTTAAACAATGAAAGGGGAATCGAGTCATGGGAATCTTTGGGTTTGAAAAATGCATATTCGATAGAACTTTAAATTAAGGTAAAAAGGAAGTTTTTGCTCATTGGGAATAATATTTTTTTTTTAAAATGAGCATGTTTTATTTTCCTTTTGGAGAAACTAGGCGTGATGATGTTGATTGTGATGGAGATGATGATGAAACATAATGATGTTGATGAATTATACTTAGGGGCTCTTAGATAAGTAAACAATTTTATATATTTTATGCACAAGGAAAAAGTTGATGAAATTTCCCAAGAGTGTCGAAAGGGGTTAAAGGACAATATCCATGATGAAACTTATAATAAGAGACGTGATAGGAAACTAACAACACACATGGGACATACCGGTGAATTTTTTTATATTAATGACAACTATTAAAAGAGATGGTGTAACTCGACCAACAAGGAATTCATGACCCTAAAATTATGAAACTTTATATAAGCAACACAGGGGTCAAATGATGACACTTTTCAAAAAATAAGGTATGGCCACAAAGAGAAATTCACTCTGGCATCGATAGTCAAGTCAGAATAGGATAGTGACGCAGTCAAGTACATTCACCTTTGTCATTATGTTTTGAATCTTCATAAACATGTCAATGTTGAGACATCAACATGGAGCAAACACCTTGGATAATTTTGTATCTTTGTTCTTGTGAGATGTGATGTTAGGGAAATATCATGGAGAGATAATTTTGATAAGTCTGAAGAGAGGTCTGATATTTTTCATTGTAGAACACTCAAATATTGTATCCTTAATGTTGCATGAAGGTCTCAATGCTTGTGTAGATGCAAGGATTAAATACCTAGAGTTTGAGGACTAGGATGGACATGTATACTTGGAGGCTAGCACTATGGTAGTCATGTTACCTAATTTTGTGATGAAACATGGTTGGGGTTTGTAAATCCTAAGGAAGGAAAAAATGCTAGTTTGGAGAGCTTGTGTGATATAAGTTTGTTGTATGTGCTAAGGAGGACTTACTATTGTTGATTATTACACATTGAGGATCTCTAGTTGAGTAACCATCCTTGGTTGGAGAGATTCTTAGCAAGGAGGAGTTTGTGTCTAGGGTTTTATTATGGTTTCCCTCGATATGGTTTGGATATCTTCACTTGTACCAGATTTGTGGTAAATTTGTGGTATGCACTTTTGTTTCATATATATATAAATGCATGTATGTGTGTATATATATATACCCAAATTTGTGTAATTTCATATTTAATTTTTGACTTGCACTATCTTCTTGATAGGGTAATTTCCAACACTTAATGTTCATGTTGATTTGACAAATAATAGAGTTGAAATTTTTAAGTAATTTGACATATAACTTGAAAGAGAGAATATTTATAATTGTACATTTTTTTTAAATAACGTGAATTTTAGATCTAGTACTTGCTTGGAAAAGTGTGCACCAAGGGTTAAAACTTGTTGTAATTTGTTTGGTATCAATTTTTAGAGTTTCCTAAGTGTTGGGTTGAAATGAACTGGGATATTTTTATGTTTTCTGTTGCAAATTAATATTTTAGATTAATACTAAGGATATAAGCTCACAAAGATTAGATCTAGGAAACCTCCAATGTGAGTTGAGATTTTTCAATTTGTATTAAAATACATTTCATGAAATTTCAACAATACGGGTACGGGGATTTATTTCATAGGATTAGTTTTTAACTCCTGCAAGCTACCACATAAGGTGAATTAATAGACTACTCCCTAAAATAAGAGTGGACAAATAAATGATAATATAACAGAAAATGAACATTGTGAAAAATATCTAGCTACTAGTTGGAATAAGCCTAACATTAGGCATTCATTTTCCAACCATCTTGTTGGGAAAGAGAACTTATTTCACAAACCCAAACTGGTCAAAACACTATAAATGTGATCAAATATATGAGTTTTAAAACCTTCTCATTAATTTCAATCATGTGCCAAAAAGTGTCTATTTAAACCATAATCACTCTACTCATGCTCTTTCATTAATCCCTTCGATTCATTTCTCCCTCCCATAAATGGATCTAGGAGGAAACATTCCATCATATCAATTGGTCAAGGTGATTTATTTTCAAGCTATAATCACCATCTTAGCACACTATTACAGAAACATGTTCCCTCTCAATTCATGGAAATTTAGGAAACCTCAATTCCTAATGTCAAGCTTCTCCTATCAATCTTATTGTTGAAGACATTATCTATAGTTGAAAAAGATATCATTGGCCAAATTATATGGCTCAAGCACTCTCTCAAAGCAATGGACCAATGGATGTAAAAAATATAGATGGAAAAGGTAACAGGTATGTTGTCTTATTTTTTATGTGGTACATGACATTACACTTATTTGTTCAAATTTAAACAAGACAAAGATATTACCTTGAAAAGTAGTCCATGCTTCATGGGTCTAAGAGGTATTTAGCTCAGTAGTTGGACCTTAAAATTCACCAAGAGGTGCATTTTCCCTCTCCAATTATAGTATGGTTGAGGCTTCTCCACCTCCTTTTGCATTGTTGGAACAAAAAATCCCTAGAAGTTATTGGAAATTCCCTTGGAAAATACATTGATAAATATAAACCTCTCACATATATGTTTACCTATATAAGGATCTACATTGAAATTCATTTGGAGAAATTCCTACTGAAAGCAATATATTTATCTGTATTGAACTAGACCCATTTACATAATATCAATTATGATAAAATCCCTTTTAGATTCAAAATATACCATGAATATTGACACTTTTCCAAATATTACTTATCACAAATTATATCAAAGCCCCTCCTAAAAATATTGATTAGTGGAAGTAAGTTAAGAAAGAATCAATTAAATATTGTTGGCCCGCGAAAGGGGCATAAGAAGGAACTTCACATGCACACCCAAGGAAATTGTGCCGCGCATGTGATAGAAGCAAAGGAAGAGCGCGAAGAAAGAAAATGGCCCACAAAGGTAGAATGGAGAAATGCACAGCAAAGGAAAGGTGAGCGCGGAAGCGTGAAAGGGAAAAACGGCCGGAAAGTGACAGATACAAAATCCAGATCATGGTTGTATAAAACGGCATAAGCCTAAAGCTACGCACGTACGAGAAGATATTTGTGATTTAGGCCGATACTACCACATGTCAAGTCATGATCACCACAGCTGTAACTAGAGGGGAGGTTGATGGTGAGGACTAACAGACTGTCGAGATGCAGTTGGCCCTGCGTGGCCATGTAAATTAGTATAAATAGGAAGGTTGCAATGGTTAGAGGGTTGTTCTATAAGGTTTTCATTGATCTTTGTTCATTTTTAGTATTTTTTTATTCAACGGTAATCCATGGAAGGGGATGTCTTTTATGTTTTAATGTCATAGCGATCAGAAGAGGAGTAGACTCAGGAAGAGTATGGTAGCATTAGAAGGGTTGTTGAGCTGCAGATCTGACTGCAGTGGGAGAAAATCGCTAGGAGTAGGAGTAGAGTAGGAGAGTGAACTAGAGAGCATTAGAACTATGAGTCTAAACTTAAAGACATATCTCAAGATTAGTCTACATCCCGTAGATTGCAAGGTGTTATATCCTTTATCATGCCAGATGAAGAGAACCTTGGTGGTTTTTCCCAGATGGGTTTCCACGTTATTTCTTGTGTCCAAATGAATGATTGATGTGGTGAATGTTTATGTGATTGATTAATAGTTTCTTTTCGTATAATGTTAAATGTGGTTCAGTCTTTGTTAGTTTCTTGCAATTGGTAGATGGATGAACATAATATCTTGCTGAATGGAAACCATATAAATATATATCATTCTGTATAATTCCTATTATGAATCCCAAAATTAAGTCATAGAGTTGATTGATGTGAGTCAGTTGCACCTCATGAGTTTCTCCAGCTGCGAGGGGAAAAGGAAAGTCAGGTTGTGCACGATGACATAAAGTTGTGCTTAATCACACAGAACTGACTCCTCCGTCCAGCCACCCTGCTGCCTTCATTGAGCTCCTTGGTTGCGAGCCAAGGGACTATACTTCCCTGACAATCGTGGAAACATGGTTCTGGCGGTTACCCATCTATGAGATATCTCAGGTGAGACTGCGCTTGCTTCCCAGGTGTTGACAATGGGGCTTGCTCTATTGGGCCAGTATCTTGGGTATTTGTTGGATCGGTGGGCTGCACAGAACCTGGGTCGCACAAGTTGGGAAAAGTGGCCAACAAATAGTTCTATTGCCGGGACCCTTTTATTAAATCAGGGAAATAGTGTGGAACCCAAAAAAGGAGGAGATAGATGACTAGCTGGATGATAAAACGCTGGTGTTTGCGCAAGAAGAAATTGCAGGAACATGGTTCAGCGCAGAAAGATGGTTACATGATTATATATACTCTGATATTTGTGATATTTTCTTTGTTGAGTTCCCTGTTCTACTACATGAATGGTTGGTAGGATTGGCATCTAGACAGACCAACTACTAAACAAGGGATGATTACCAAGTGGAGCGACCAACTGGTTCAGGAGGTAACCAGTGTAAGTAACGTTGTCTCAAGAGCTGTTGATTTTTGGGTGGATAGTATATTGCAAGGGTATATTACTGAGTTTGCAGTAGATACTATAACTTCATATAGTGAAGTTGAAAGATATTTCTTCCAAGGACTGCGAAGGAGATACTTATTGGTATAAGTACATGGATAAAACTACTTGCTTATGAGAAGGGTATTTTACATTTGGATAGATGAGATGTGTGTCTAGGAGGGGGTTATGTCTCTAACAAGAAGATAGGAACATGGCGAAGAGTGCGTCGAGATGTTCCCCGGAAGAACAGAACCTGAACTCGAGGTTGGAGTCCTAAGGAATGGGAGAAGATTCATATCATGAAAGAGAGGGAAAACCAAAAGGGGCCGCTAGAATCCTAGTTTGTTTGAGGAAAGTGAACACGAGCTTTATTCATGCGAAGATGAAGGGTCTTGCGACGAAGAGGAGGACTATAGCCCGATCTCAGAAGGACCTGAAGATCCAAATAGCTCTGATGAGGCCTCAGGGTCAGAGCACAATTATATCACACCAGTAATATTTCCTGAGATGATATCTAGAGTCTCATCCCCTAAAAGGACCTCTAATATAGATAGCACTAGCCCTGGAACTAGTGCACAAGAAGGTACAGCTCAATTAAACCCTATTCCAAAAGGCCTAAACGCCAACCCAATGGCTGCAACAGACGTCTGGTTACCTACATTTAATAGAAATGGAATGGAAGACCCTGAACAACATTGGTTCCTATGTAAAGCTATGTGGATGGTACGTTTGGTCCATGGTGTTGATGTCAAGAAAGAGCAGATGATTATGACCTTAAGGGGTCGTACCCTAGATTGTCGGTTCATGAAATTTTGTGCCACACCAACTGGGACACCGTAGAAGACCCTCAAGGAAATATGAGATGAAATGATATGTGAGTTTAGAAAACCCAAATCAGAGTCACAATGTATTACTGAGATTAAGGAGATTAAACAGGCTCTAGTAGAAACTATGTGGTATTTTGATCAAAGATTCAAGACGTTGATAGCCAAAGTAAGATTCCAAATGTGCAATGTACAACATAAGGAGTGGTTTATTTCTTCTCTATTACCACACATCCGAGGGCTGTTGATGCAGCAAAATATTGAGTCATAGATAGAAGCACTGGAGCTGGCGATGAAGCTAGAGGCCTCGCCTATTGTTGATGGTGCCGTAGGAATGGTACAGATTCAGTCATATCTAGCCAACCTTACACTACAACTTCAGGATATCAAGAAGGGAAAATAAGGACAAGAGGACTTATGGTGCATAAAATGTAGAACAAACGGACACACCAAGGAGTTCGACCTTCATGAATTATGTCGCATCTGGTGCACCTAACCAATTAAACGGGCAAGGGCTACCCTGGTGTCATATATGCCAGTCAAGAGGCCATCACGTCGAAGAATGTGTGTATATGCAAAAGGCTGTAAGTACCCCTACAAACTTATTTTGTAAATTTTGTAGATCGGTAGGACATGAGGAAAAAGACTGTATAGCATACCAGCTCTTGAAAGAGAAAACAGTTGATACATACTTAATGAAAAATGAGGGGTTCCCTCAGGTTGAATAGGCACAAGCCTCATATCAACCTGCACAGTTACTGGCTAATCAATACCAACATCCGTATGCACTTCAGCATCCATACGCCTAGCAAAACCCATATCAGCAAAACTACCAGCAGAACCAGTACCCACCGCAACAACTAAACCCTCAGGGAAGGGGTGGTGGAAACTTTAGAGGATGAGCTAGCAGAGGAGGATTTGGTAGGGGAAGAGGTCCAGTTACATGTTATAACTATGGACAAGTAGGTCATTCTGCCAGAGATTATTTGGAGCCTGCCAGAACATGCTCGTATTGTAAGGAGAAAGACCATAATGTTGAAAAATGTCCTCAGGTGATTGCAAAGTGGCAATCAAGAACTGTTTCTACACCTAACCCCCCACCAAACCTAGACTCGAATACAAATTTGAATGTTTAGATAATCATGACTAAACCACGAGACCTTAGCATTGCTGCCATAACTACAGGCGGTGCAATGACTGGAGTAGAACAAGATAACTCACAACAACAACCACAGTCGCAAGTGAGGTTGGCAGCGCAGAAAAAGGAATCACCGACCGGCCCAAAATAGAAAGAAATATTCTGGGATGTGTAATCATACTTCATAGGCCCTAACGTACCCTCAGCTTCAACAAAAGTCAAGGACATGCCTGAATGATTCCAACACCTGCTGCAGAAGAAAGCTTCAACCGAGGTTAGTAAGTTGAGACCTCTTCTATCCAGCTGTTTGATGCTAATCTAAGATAAAGATGCTATGCAGAACTACAATCAATAATCGATGAGATCCCTGTATAACCACAAGCTGAGAAGAAGGTTAACCAGGTGCAATGAAAATGTAAGACTGGCCATGAATTGAGAATGAACACGCAGATCGATGATTATGACATGGACTATATCATTTTAGATTTGGGGTCAAATGTCAATATCCTAAGATGCTAGACCTAGGAAATCATGGGTAAGTCGTGCTTTTACTAGTCTCCTATCCAGCTACATCTTGCCAATCAGGCGAAGGTACTACCCATTAGCCGATTGAGCAATGTCATTGTCGACGTGGAAGGATTGCGCACATATGCAGACTTTGAGGTCATCAACATTGTGGATGATACAAACCCTTACCCTGCACTACTAGGGATAGACTGGGATATCGACAACCAAACAATTATAAATTTCAAAAAAAGGATCCTCTCCTTTGAGGATGAGGAAATGAGAATAGTCTCACCCATTGATCCATTTGAGGGGTAAAGATATGTTGAACCTGTTTATAATGAGGGGCAGGTTGACTATCTTGATCAAATCTACAATGTTATAGCTATGCACGAAGATCATATCAATCTGATGGCAAATGGGAACCTAAGCTAGAAGTGCGTGAGTTCATGTACTTCTGATTCAGGGGAGGCTTTGAAAAATTGGCAAAATAGGTTACATGAAGTCTCCATGAGAAGGTGTGCAAGAGTCACAAGGTCTATGCGATGGGTGGAGATTGATTCAAGGGAGTTACCCACCTATGATAGTTTCATATACACTTTGGATATGGCACCCAAGACCTGCGATAACTCTAAGCAGCTACGACAAGGAACCCAGCAGGTAGCACATACAGTTCTAAATCTTGACAAACACCCTATAATTCATAATACAATCCAGAAAGAAAAGTGGCATATAGTCGAGAAGATCAACAACGCTAATTCTCACCAACACAACGCAGCTACTCAGCAAGACAATATATCCAGGGACGCAGAAGAGAACCTCACTAACTCCAGCAGGCCAAAAACAGTGGGACTAAGTAAATATTGCAGAGTAATACAAAATCACTTGCAGGATGAAGCAGTTGTACAAATCGTAGATCTCCTGAAGGAATACCAGACCCTCTTTCCCCTAAACGGAATAGAAAGAAAGGGAATGGTGGAAGACTTAGAGAGGATGAAGATACCTTTGCGATTGTAGAATAATCCAACTCAACAATAGCTATCGGCGTGACATTATCAATATATCTGGGTGAAGCCATCCACAAAAGGAAGACTTATCCTACACTATGATAACAAAGTCTTTGCACACCCACACAAACTAAAGGCAACTTGGCTAAGTCCATATACCATCGCACAAACTATGGATATAGGCACGGCACAATGCCAGAGAAGTTGATGGTACCCACGTCGCGGGTTTGGTAAATGACAGTTCCCTGAAACCTTACTCTGACACATGTAAGGTAAAAAGAAAATACGTAATCTATTATGTTGTAGGATTGCAACAGAACCAATAGAAATCATGGGAAATAAACTTCCCAGTGGTCACATCATCGTATATACCCAATCAGGTGACCTAAAGTGTGCAAGGGGCAAGACAAGTTGGGGCCAAAGAAGGCAAAAAGTAGGAATGACAGGCTGGCTAGCATTAACCAGCGGATCCATGCCAAAATATTTGTACGGTTGGGTCACTTGCATGGCATCAAATCAATGCAGTATGAGGAGCAAGGTGGCGTACTGTTAGCTCTCATCAAACATTTTATCACTAATTTCCATTACTAGTATGACAAGTACTAGTCTGTTGCTCAGGTGAAATTTGTCAAAGTTTGGAAAATCACTCACCTCCACCACCCAGGATAGAAAGACTTGTCCAGTTTTCAATATGGACAAGTCTTCAAAGTTCATATCTATGGCAAAGAGGGTGGTGAAGACAACTCTATAGAAGATAGAAACTCGAAGAAGCGCAACAAGAGAACAAGCTGCAATAGTCCAAAGCAACCGCACATCAACCCTCCAGAGCATGAGAATGGGGGAAGAAATAAGGCCACATGGATTATTGTGTCAGAATGGGACATTAAGTACCCTTGGTGAAATTGGAGGTGGACTATGACAAGATGATGAGAGAGTCCCAGATCAAAGAGAGTAGTCCTCTTTGTAGGGATCTTGGTCTCAACAAGAAGCACATAAGCTTCTATTGTCGTCTCAAATGAACTCTTCCATCGAATCCTCCATTACCCATCCTCTCAAATGGTGCTGATAAACAAGCTATATTGGTGTGCTTATCTCCACGGTAGTAAAAATAATGATTTGAAGACAGATTCAGATATTTCGGATAGAAATGTTGGGGTTGGCGATGATAAGGATGATGCCAGGATTGAAGATAAAGGTAAAAGGTCAATGACAAGGAAGGGGCCTGATATAGGTTCTGGTAGAAGTAAACCTTCTGTGATTGATTCTGTTGATTTACTTCAAGTGATTCCAATTGTGAAGAGTGGTCAAGTTAAAGGCAGCAGGAGGAGAGAAACACAAGAATCTGTCAAAAGGTTGCCTTGAAAAGAAAAAAAAGAGCAAGGAGCGAGAGCGCAAGTTAAGATGCAGCTGGAAAAAAAAACTATATTTTTTCAAAAAGATACCGCACAGATCGGGCCACTCATATGTCCCTTGCTTAGTGGCTAAGGACGATCCACAGGTGAGTGTTGGGGGCCTATTGGCCTGGGAAAGGGGCATAAGAAGGAACTTCACATGGGCAGCTAAGGAAAATGCGTTGCGCACGCGATAGAAGCAAAGGAAGAGTGCGAAGGATGAAAAGGGTCCATGGAGGCAGAACAAAGAAGTGAGTGGCAAAGGAAAGGAAAGCCTGAAAGCGTGAAAGGGAAAACGATCGAAAAAGTGACAGATACAGAATCCAGATCATGGCTATATAAGATGGTGTAAGCCTGTAGCTACGCACGTACGAGAATATATTTGTAAGTCAGACCAATAGTACCTCGTGTCAAGTCATGATCACCATAGTTGTAACCAGATGGGCAGCTGATGGTGATGGCTAACAGACTACCAGGATGCAGTTGGTCCTACGTGGTCATGTAAATTAGTATAAATAGGAAGGTTGCAATGGTCAGAGGGTTTGTCTGTAAGGTTTTCATTGGTCTTTTTTCAGTTTTTAGTAGTTTTTTATTCAACAGTAATCCATGGAAGGGGATGTCGTTTATATTGTAATGTCATAGCGATCAGAAGAGGATTAGACTCAGGAAGAGTATGGTATCATTAGAAGGGTTGTTGAGCCGCAGATCTGACTGCAGTGGGAGCAAACCACTAGGATTAAGAGTAGAGTAGGAGAGTGAACCAGAGAGCATGAGAACTATGAGTTTGAACTTAAATACATATCTCAAGATCAGTCTGCATCCCACAGACTGCAAAGTGCTATATCCTTTCTGATGCCAGATGAAGAGCACCTTGGTGGTTTTTCCCATATGGGTTTCCACGTTATTTCTTGTGTCCAAATGAATGATTGATGTGGTGAATTTTTATGTGATTGATTAATAGTTTCTTTTCGTATAATGTTAAATGTGGTTCAGTCTATGTTAATTTCTTGCAATTGGTATATGGATGAATAGAATATCTTGCTAAATGGAAACTATATAAATATATATCATTCTGTATAATTCCTGTTATGAATCCCGACCTAAGTCATAGAGCCAATTGATGTGATTCAGTTGCGTTGCATGAGTTGTGCTAGCTACGAGGGGGAAAGGAAAGTCAGGTCGTGTGTGATGACATAAATTTGTGCTCATTCACAGAGAAACAACTCCTCCGTCCAACCGCCATGCTACCTTTGTTGAGCTCCTTGGTTGCAAGCCAAGGGACTATACTTCCCCGAAAATAGTGAAAACATGGTTCTGGCGGTTACCCATTTATGAGATATCTTGGGTGAGACTGCACCTGCTTCGCTTGTGTTGCCGATGGGGGGCTTGCTATATCAGGCCGGTATCTTAGGTAGTTGTTGGATCAACGGGCTACGCAGAACCTGGGTCGCGGAAGTGGGGAAAAGTGGCCAAAAAATATCCTCCTCATCAACCCTTATTCAAAAATAAAAACCAATTCATTCAATTAATTACTACTCGACCTTATCCCATTTATTCACAGATCATCAATTATAGTGATCATTAACCCATAAAATTGAATTTCAAACAAGATAGAACACTTGACCTTCAGAAATAAAACAAATACATCCATACTAGAATAATTTCCACAAACATATTAAAAGAACCCTTAAGATAGGATAACACCATCAAATACTCTATATGGAAGGAATCGCTCCACAAGGCATGCTTCTTATAATACAATACATTCCACATATCCAATACAATGATATTTATGTATATTTATTTTGAACTTTTTCATGAGTATTACTAAGGGTCTATGCCAACTTCCCCTTATTATTATATTATTTATTCAAACTACCTAGTGGGCCTATTTATTACCCACCAACTACCAAATGAACTTATTCTATGATAATGACCTCACTACAGACATTATCCCCTTAATTTCCTCCCTAGGTACATTACATTACATCCCCCTTTGCAAGTTTGAGCCTCAAAATATGGGATGAAGCTATATAATATGATATACTAAGCAATGTAGTCAATTGGTACCAATAAGAAGCATTCATCTATCCTAGTGAATTATGGACATGGGTTACACTGCTACTTCCTTACCACCTCGATCTTGATTCGGATTGATCATTTGGTCCCATGTTGTCAATGTGCTATTGTGGTATCTCCATGTATAATTTTTAGTATAAAGGTGCATCTATATTCATTACCTTTCTTGCTCCATGTCTGTCCATAGTAGGTTTTTCAATGCTAAAATCCTATCATTAATTATTTTTTTTCTCTAGGTTCCATGGGTGGCAATATATACCAACCTTGGTTATTGGTTATTTGGTCTTTGACTCTTCAACATATGATTCCTTTGAGTCAAGTAGTTCCTTATATTCTTCTTCCTTTTTATTTCCTACTTGAGTTTTTTCTTCATGCTCCTATGTATCCCCTTCTTCTAATTCAATCTCAAAATATTCATATGTTGCCTTTATAGGTACTTCAACTAGTTTACCAACAAGGACTCCTTCATGTGCCCCCTTGGGACCTTATTGTTTAGTAAGAGAAAGATCCTGCAATTTAATTGTTTTCTTAGACAAAAGATACATTAAATTATTTTACACAATGATATTAATTATACTGAGTCCATCCAAGGATATCCTACAAAAATAATACCCCCATTTGATTCCATATCTATAGCATAGAAATCTGAATGCAACACATATTTATCCATGGTAATATTCAGATTTTTAAAAAGTAAAACAATCTCACCCTCAACCTGAGTGCTTTGAATATGATTTGCAAATATTTGCAACCTTTTAGCCAAGTTAACATTGATGAAATTATTCTTGCTAATAAGGTTTTTATAAATAATAAAATTTTCTTACTAAATGCATTCATACAACTGTAATAGGAATTTTGTGCATAAAACTAAACCCTTAGTGCATTATTGATCCTCCTTCATAGTGTAAGAGTACATGTCTAAAATTATTTTTTTTGTATTTTGTATTTGGAAATCCCTATATTTCCTCAAAATCAAGTGACTTCCACCATATTGTATCATACTCCTTATATTATAGCATCATTTGTGTTTCCAATAAGAGGGCATTTGGTCTCCCACTAATATATGTATTCTTCAATACTAGGCCCCTTAGGATTTTTGTAAAATATATTTTTGTTGAAAGAAAACCCACAACCAAAACTAAGGTTTTAAATAAATAACTTACTTTTCATTATAAATCCTTGGTGATTAGGGTTTTGATATTACAAATTTAAAATGATCATAACTCCCTTAGTATTTCTTTGAATCTTTATTATGACCACAATTTTGAAATGCCACTGAAGAAACCTGAATCTAAAGTTGAAGAAAAAAACTGGTTTATGAATATGAATAATCAATTATTAAAGAATGATGATATAATTTGCAAATTTGGCCCGCTTAAATATCAGTTGAGCTTTAAAAATTGAAGGGTTGTGTCCTATTATTTATTATTTATTTATTAACTACTTATTATATAATTGTTATTAATGTTTTTATTATTTATATTTTTTATTTACGTAACATTGCCTTCCCCTTAAGGGAAGTTTTGTCCTCTAAGCCGAACTGTTAGCATCATATTTTGTTCTTGAATTTTGTTGATGCTAGATTTGAAATATGTGATCTGAATCGATCTCTCGATCTTGATGACAGTCTTGATGCCTTCTTGTGTTGTGACTTTTTATGCTTAGCCAGCGAACTGTTTAATCCATACAATTGGTACTCACTTCCATTCCATTTAAATTCCATGTATTGTTTTTGTAGGTTGGTAGAGTAAGTCCCTAACAATGCTAAACAATTAGTGCCTAACACCATGTCTACTTCCTTAAGTGGTAAGGAAAGACAATTGAGTTGTAGGTGTAATTTGTGTATCTTCAATAACACCTTGTAACATTTTCCTACTTTTGTGATGAATTGCTCAACGATAGTTGAGGCTTCAATTCCTTTTGGAGGGAACAAAAAAACATTAAGTTCATTCGCCTTGTTGATATCAATCAAATTATGGGTACTTCCACAATCAACCAAAATTGTGATTTCCTTATTCTTAATTGTCCCAGTAAGATGTAATCTCTTTGGTCTTGATTTCCTTGATTATGTTACTCAGAATAGGAATTGTTCATCTTGAAGATTATCGTGACTTCTCAACTAAGGCTGGATATATCTCTTTGTGAGTGATTGACTTTCCTTTTATTGGTTGTGGTCTGTCTTGGGGGTCTCTAACTCTTCCTTCTTACAAGCTTGTTGAATACATGTAACAGTCTCCACTGATGCTTTGGATGAGCTTGTGTCTACATCAGATTCAGTTGTATCTTCCTCTCTTGATACCTGTACTTCTTTCTTGTTTATGATTTTACAATGTACCATGTGATGGTTTTTACATTTATTACCTGGGATCCAATCTTCTCCGCACCGAAAACAATTATTCTTCTTCTTTTTTTGTCAGTATCAGAGCAGTTGGTCGATCTTTTTGAGCCCTTTTTCAACTTCATATCCATATTATTGGGATTTGTTGCACTGATGACCAAGTGACCATATATATTTGCAATATCTACATTGTGTCTCTTGTTTTTGCAAATATCCCTTGCCAAGGTTCCCTTGTCTTAATCTTTTAAACCTCTCCTCAATAATTTTTGCTTTGCGTCAAGCCTTATCTAGGTTGGATACGTTATGCAATTCTAACTCTTCTCTTATGTAAGGTTTAAGAAAAAAGACATATGTCTGGAGATGATGACCATCTGTTAATTCTGGTACTCATGTTGTTAAGGCTTCCAAATCGTATGTGTATTAACTACTTATTATATAATTGTTATTAATGTTTTAATTATTTTATTTTTTACTTATGTAATAGCCACTATCATTCTTCATCTACTTGCATTAGTTTGACAAATAATTGAGCAATTTATCAAAACATATCAGCGCTATAATACATGAAGTGGTCACCAAAAAAATTCAATGATAACTCCACTTCTTGAAACTATGATTTTGACCATTGGTTTTTTAGAGGAATTCAAATATCTAGCTATTTTCTTTAGATTCTGCACAAAAAATTTTAAAATGGATATGAATATCGTCGCCTTCTTTTTTCTTTGAAACTGTTGCAGTAAGAAGGAAAAGAAACTCCACTTTGTGCCCAACAAATACCTTCCATAGTAATTGTAGTGATCCTTAACTCTTAAAATTGAAACACAAACAAGATAGAACCCCTAAAATTATTAAATAATAGAAATAAATCCATAGAATAATGAACAAAATATTATGGAAAGAATCCCTAAGTTAGGGTAACACCATCAAATACTCCTTTTGGAATGAATCACTCTACAAGCCATGTATGTTGCAATGCAATACATCCCACATATCCAATATAATTATACGCATGTATATTTATACTTTCTCATGAGTATTTCTAAGGTTCTATGCCAACTAACCCTTATTATTATATTGTTTACCCCATCTACCTAGTGGGCCTACTCATTACCCACCAACTACCAAGTACACATATTATATGATTATGACCACATTAAATTATCCCCTTGGGTACCTCCCTAGGCACCCCATCTTATCATCGTTAGGTATATTACATTAGTCATTAAACCCCCAACCTAATTCTCAAACTCAAATTCCCCTTTTTCCCTCCCACCCTACATCCTTAATATTATGTGTACCCATTTACTCAACACCAACTATGGAATTATTGAACCTTCCTTAATCTAATCCTCTCCCTAAAAAATATATGTTAGTGCCCATTCATAAGGAAGAAACTTGGCATAAAATATTCATCCTCAATTAACCAGAATTATTTGGAAATCTCAAATATATTGGAAATAAGACTAGGAAAAAAAAAGACTCCCAAAAAAGCAAGAAATAACACAAACAAAGAAAAGAGGAAAGAAATAGAAAATAAATAAAAGAACTCTAGAATCCAAGTAACAATGGACGTTGTCTATGCAAATGTTATTAGAAAAAATACAATAAATAGAATAAAACAACAATAACATTAGAACACAAGGTTTATGTGGTCCTTTTTGTGCATAGGTAAAACCATGGGGCATGGCAGTTTTGATATTTTTATTATTACTTGGGAAAAAGAATTAAAAAATTTTCCTTCTTGTGATACAATGGTAGGGTTCACTTCACTTTTACACCATACATAAGAGGGTTCTAGAATGATCCAAAATACATTGGAAGGTTCCATAAATCTTCACCTTATGGGGATCTACCCTCAAACCCCTAGTTGCAAAGGATGCGCCCCAAGAGCATATGAATCATGCGAGGGGATAGTCATGTAGAACTTTACAAGAAAATGTTATAGATATGGATATTTACTTCACCTTCTATCATTATCCCACTTAAATTTGATATACAAGAAGTTCCTTACATATGTTTTCCACTCACGTGTCATTGCCCAATGTTTCCTTTATCATATTTTCTACAAGACCAAAGAAAATTTGCACGATTCAAAATTATTTTTCTTGGTCATATTTTTAAGCACATATGCAATATTCTCATTAATATTAATTTTCTCCAATATGATCCCACCTTCTTCCACCACTTTCCTATGAAATGGTACTTGATATCAATATGTTTTGTGCAATTATGAAAGTCATATTTTTCACTAATTGAACAGCGTTTTGACTATCACAATGAAAATGAATATTTCCCTTCATTATCTTTAGTTCATCCATCAGTTTCTCTAGAAATATTTTATCTTTATCGACCTTCGTTGATGCCACATATTCTTCTTCAATGGTTGATAAGACCGCCATTGGATGCAATTTATATGTCCATAGTACAGCTTCACCAACAATAGCGAAAGTATATTCTATAGTGAAAGTATACTTTCATCCATCTCTATCTACACCAAAATCAGAATCTATAAATCTTCATATATATAACAAATAGCAACATATAAATCCCCCCTTAAATATATGAGTATCCACTTCACAGTATTCCAATGCTCCTTACTATCATTCATCGTGAACTAGCTAACAACTCCCACTACTTGGGAAATATCCATCTGGTGCTCACCAAATCATATATGAGGCTCCCCACTACTAATTTATATGGTACAAGAAACATGCTTGTTTTCTCTGCTTCTATGCTAGTATAATGTTTTGAAAACAAATTGAAGTGTGTAGGAAGTGGGGTGCTAACTGGTTTTTCCTTTTGCATATTAAAATGTCGTAGAATATTTTCTATATATGACTTTTGACTTAACCAAATATTTATATCTATTTTTCCATGTTTATCTCCATCCCTAGAATTTGATTTCCTACTCCTAAATCCTTCGTTTCAAATGTCCTGGCTAGTTGGTCATTAATATTAATGGTTTTCTTCATGTTAGAGCTTGCAACCATCACATCATCAAAATACATTAGCAAGATAATAGAACTTCCATTATCAAACCTCTCATAATACGCATGATTATTAGCTTCACTTCTTTTGAAGATTTAGCTCTTCATGAAGGTGTTAAATTTTCTCTACCACATCCTTGGTTCTTGTTTCAATAGATACAAATATTTCTTGAGTCTACAAATCAAATCTCTTTTCCTCTTTATTTATATCCCTCAAACTGACCCATATAAATTTATTCCTCAAGATCACCAAGCAGGAAAGAAATTTTTACATCTAGTTGCTCCAACTTTCATAATCATGTGCTACTGCAAGTGCAAGTAAAATGCTTACATTAGTTATCTCACAATTTGAGAGAATATTTCATTAAGATACATACATGACTTCTTGATGTTGTGAATTCTAAAGGATGAAAAGAGAGAGAGAGAGAGAGAGAGTAAATGCGGGGATTTACTGGGATCATAACTTTTGATTCGGTTATTTGTTTGGGATCAAATTTAATAGCAAGTTGTGTTTCGAAGATTTTAATGTAGTGGTCGATCATATACTTCTGGTCAAATTTATTTTTTACACTTTTTTGAGTCCAAATTCCTTCATATTAGACCTAAAATTGAGGTTTTAGCGTTTTGCAAGATTTTTTTTAATTTGTAATTAACAGTTATCTCTCAGTTTATAAACCTAATTAGAAAAGTGAGTTGAAAACTAGTGTCACTCTAGTTATATTATAGTTGGTGTTCAGTTTCATGGCCATGAGAGAATTTTCTAAAATTAGCAATTTTTGAAAATCTCAGATAGTGATCATAAAGGGTTGAATCTTCATTGTTTACAATGAAGGTTCCTATAGTAAACCACTCTTTCCATAAATAACCCATCACCAAATCACCTTCATTGAGTATATTGTTTCATCGGTGAGCATATTTTATAATTTTGTTCTGCTCATTACTAGCTTGCAGCTTCTGTCTCACTTGTTGCTGCAACAGTTGCATGTGTTCTGCAAATGCTTCCCCATCATCATCGATTCTATCCCCAAGTAGTCGCTGCACAAAATCTAGTACATCCATAGGATTTCTACCATAAACAACCTGAAATGGATATTTACGTGTAAATCTATTTATTGAACTATTGTAGGCAAATTCTGCTTGAGGTAAAGCCAAATCCTACTACTTGCGATTCTCTCTCACAATGCTTCGTAACAGCTTTCCCAAACTCTGATTTACTACCTCATTTTTCCCGTCTGTTTGGGGGTGATATGAACTACTAACTTGTAATTTAGTCCCTATTTTCTTCCATAAAGTCCTCTAAAAACTACCTAAAAACCGAGTATCTCTATCAGAGATAATAGTTTTTGGAACACCATGCAATCTAACAATTTTTGAAGAAAAAAAAATATGCCACTTTGATGCATCACTATTTTTACTACAACCAATGAAATGAACCATTTTAGAGAACCTATCAACAACTACAAAAATAGAGTCTTTACCTCATTGTGCGTGTGGGATCCCCAACACAAAGTCCATGCTAAGATCTATCCATGGATCTGTGGGAACTAGTAATGGCATGTACAACTCTATATTTTGTGAGTTTCCTCTATATTTTACAAATCCTACATCATGCCACATACCTGGTTATATCTTTTCTCACCTTTGGTGAGTAATACTTATCTTCGATTAAGGCTAGTGTCTTATCCTTCCCAAAATGTCATGCCAAGTCGCTACTGTGAAGTTCTCTGATAATATTTTATCTCATAGAACCAATTAGAATGCATAGTTGTTTTCCTTTGAAGAGGAAGTCATCTTGCATAAAATATTCACTCTGAATAAGATCCATGTTCCTAGTAACTGGATTCTTCAATTATTCTACAATCTCCCGAAAATCGTTACATTTATTTATTTTTCTTTTTTTCTCTTTTTTTTCATCCTTTAGAAATCACTACATCATTACTATATATTACAATGAAGATCCAACTCTTTATAACTATTATTTAATATTTTCGAAAATTGCTAATTTTACAAAATTCTCACATGGCTATGAAACTGAACACCAACTATAATCTAACTAGAGCGTCACTAGTTGTCAAATGTATTTTCTAATTGGGTTTATAAACGGATATATAATTGTTAATTACAATTTTTTTTTAAACGCAAAACACTAAAACCTTAACTTGAGGCCTTATATGAAGGAATTTGGCCTCAAAAAAGTGACAAAAAAACCAAGTTCAGCAAGATCTAATCAGCCACTTCATTGAAAACTTCGAAAAGCAACTTCCTATTAAATTTGAATCTAAACGGATAACCGAGTCAAAAGTTATAAACCCCGGAAATCCATGCATTTATTCTCTTTTTTTTTCTTTTTTTTTTCTTTTTTTCTCTTTTTTTCTCTTTTTTTCATCCTTTAGAAATCACTGCATCACTTCTGCCAATAGCCTTTTTCCACCAATCTATATTTATATCATTCCAACAACCCATCATTTTCTTCTTTACTTTATACACCCACTTGTTTCCAACAACCTTTCTTCTTGGTGGGAGATCCACAAGTTCGCAAGTTTCATTTTTGTGTAGTGATTTCATTTCTTCATCGATGGCTTTCCTCCATTTATCTACATTCTCATATTCTCTAACTTCCTAAAATGAACTAGGCTCATTATCATCAATTAATTAAGCAAAATAATAACATGGCTAACAATTACCTTTGTGGTCAATAGGATCCCACAATCTATACCTTTTTATTGTATCACCATAGGCAAGAAACACACATTTCCTTGACTTTGGATCAATTTTGGACCTTTTTTTATTTAGGAACATGGGAAAATGCATCACAATCAACGATACACAAATGAGAATAATCAATTGTCTTACCAAAACAAACATAATCCTGGAATATATCCATCCAACGCAGGTACATGTGATATATTAATCAAATTAGTTGTATTAATATCCTCTACCTAGAATCCACTATCCAACCCAAATGGGCTAAGCATTATTCTTACATGCCCCATGATTTTCTGATTCATCCACTCAGCCACACCATATTTTGTGGAGCATATGGAGTAGTCTTCTTGTGTTTAATTCTTTCCTATGTAAAAAAAATATCAAATTACTTCTGAGAAATATTCTCCTCCATTATCTAATCTAAGACATAAAACAAACTTACCCAAAATTTTCTCTACTTGTGTCTTGAACTCATTAAATTTATCAAAGGAGTTTGACTTATTTTTCATAAAATACAACCACACTCTTTTAGAATAATATCTATAAAAGTTACAAAATATCTAGAACCATTTATAGATAGTGTAGACTAGTGCAAATATATCATAATGAATAAGTTGCAAAATATCAAAAAATTTACTAGAGCTTGCAGTAAACCAAACTCTCTTCTATTTACAAAAAATGTAGGCGGCTCACACAAGTCAAATTGCAATACTAAATCCCAAAAAGCGTACCTCATCCATGCAAATTTTTCAAACATTTTTCACTCATATGTCCAAGTTGTTGATTCCATGGCATCATTACATTCATAGCATTCCTTGAATTTTTGGTTGTCACATGATTTGTCACTATATCACCATATAAACAATACAAGGTCCAATAATATTCCCTTTTTTATATCACAAGGGATTCTTCGATAATTTTGTGAGAAAAATCTTTCTTAGATCTAGTAAATAACGTACATCAGACTGTTCTCTTCCATCATTAAACATAATCCATTTTCCCGTCTTCCCACGGTTTATAAAGGATGATCATCACTCAAGTAGACCATCCCACCATGAGATGATATTTGAAAAACCATACTCTACGTGGAAATATGTGGAAAGATGCACCTTAGTCCAAAAATCGAGCATATAAAAGAGATATGTTGTTACTGAGACAAAAATAAAACTCACATGTTTTTTGTTTCTTATAAAACTATTACACTATCCTCAACTAATGGTTGATCTAGTTTTTCATCTTTCTTCTCCTTCTTCAGATGCCAAAAACACTTCCTCAAGTGTCGTAGTTTCCCACAATTTCAACACGTCCCTTTTAGCTTACATCCTTTGGACTAGTATCTACCTAGTTGACCCCTCTTGTTAGATTGGCCTCTCACAAATAGGGTCTCATTGGTACAATATTCCAAAGATGATTTTTTCCTCAACTCTTCTCCCAGAAAATCAACTACCACATTATGGTTCCTAATGATGAGTTGGTGATATTCATCACCAAATGATACCAGGTTTTCGAAAGGGAATATAGTAAAATGATTACTATGTCCCCATCTTCCACCTTTACACAAAAAGAGACTAGTTTACTTATTATGGTATTAAACTCGTTTACATTATCTACCATAGATAAACACTCCATCCTTAGATGATAAGGTTGCTTTTTCAGAAGAATAAAAAACGTTTTTTACTGATATCTTCTGTCAACTTTTCAACAATGACTTTTCCAGTTAATCCTTTGACTAAATCCTCGAACTTAGAATGATCCATGCGATTATGTACCAACAAACTATGGTACTATTCCTGAGAAAATAGTCGTCCTTTGTCATCCCAAAAAGAAGGGAGACCATCATCAAATAAATTCTAAAAAGTTGCCTTGAAATATTTGACTTGAGAAGACATCTGGTTTTCTTTATCCTGCACAACTTTCATAAGTTGATGTTTACCAATAAACTTCTTTGCCCACAATATAACAGCTACCCTATCTTTGATCCCAATATCCTGCAAATCTTGATACATTAGAGAATTTAAAAAAATTAATAGCATTATGAGCAATGTTCAGAGACTTCTATTCCATGGTTTCATTTGCTAATTTTAATCTCTGAGCAGCCAAATTTACTAATGCACTTTCATCACTGATCAAATTTAAATAATGTCTGAATTTGGTAATTTCTACAGACAAAGTATCTCAGATCAAATGTTTATCTCCCTGCAAAGGAACTTTCCCTGTGTTTCTCTCCTTTAGTTCATTGAATTTTTTTATGTAATTGGTTCTTCTCATTCCAAGCTTTATTCTTTTCTTCAATACTTTTATCCAATTCCAACTTAATCTTTTCATTCTCATCCTTTAACCCTTTAATCTCCACTTCCTTCAAACTTACCCGAGACATGGGAACTAACAAAGCATATGCATAAAATTCATTTACTAGTTGTTCGATATCAACAAGGGGTTCTTCTGCATCAATGAAAGGTTGATTCATTAATTCCTCCATAACCTCTTTTTCTTCATTTTGATATTTATTCAACCTTGTAATCTGAGTCATCAACTCAACCTTTTATGTTTCCCATTTGTTCTTCTCCTCCTGCATCTTCAATAATTTCCCTTTGTAATCCATCATTTCCTAATAAATCTTTTCTTTTTCTTCTTGTAGTGCAATAAACTCTGAAGACTAAACATGTTGAGTGTTAGGGACTTTGAGGTTCTTTTTAAACACTTGAATAGTATTATCCTTCCCTTCTAGAAGCTTCTTTGTTGCTTGCACATTGTTTGGTTCAGCCCCTAAACTTATGATATCTCCTTGTAGTTTCTTTATTTGAATCAAATTAGCTTTATTTTCAACTTTTTCATGTTTTAACTGAACTTCCATTTTATCCACAAGAGATTGTAATTTAGCAACCTTCACAGTAGCATGTAGCAAATCAAAATAGATGACATCTTCGGTTTGTTGGTGGAGCTGTATTTTATCCAACTTCACCTCCATCTTAGACATCTTTTTATCACTCACCATAGCAAATTTCAGGGTGTTTCTCTCTACATCCCGAGTAGAAACCAATGAATTTTTTTTATTAATTAATTTTATAACTCGAGGAAGCAAACTTTTAGTTTCATCCAATGACTGCATCTCCTTATCGGCATAATTTAACATCAGATCTGTTTTAGACTTGTACCAAGAGCTAGATTCTATTTTACCTTCATCATCAAAATAATATTGTTGCATTTGTTCAAACTTTTTCTAAAACAAAACCATTTTCTTTAAGTCTTCTGAATTGATTAATTCATTTTGAGGCTGCATTTTGATTTTCTTACTTGAAGTTTCTTCATCCATGTCCATGCAATCTGTTTCAGAAAGAGTCCTTTTATTAATAACACTAGAATTAATAGATATTTGAACTGTTAAAACCAACTTATCTCTCTTATCTTCATCAACTTCTGTCATCTCTTCTTTCATAACCTCTAGGTCTTCTTCAAAACTAAAAATATTAGCCATTTTATCTAACCCTTCAATAACTTGATGATCAAATGGTTTGTTTTTGTTCAATTGCCTTCTTTGAGAAATAATTTGATGCGGGTCATAATTAATTTTTTCTTCTTCCTGAAAGTCCATAACTTCCAATAATTTTTCAACCACCAACAGAGAACTTTTATTTTTGAAGATGAAAGGACCAACCTTTAAAGGGAATTTTACATCAGAATATTTCTTGAATGCTCTAAAATGTTCCTCTTCTGCACATAACCTTTGTCTAATGAATTCTAATGCAAACATCCTTGGTGTTAAAAAGGCAGGTAACCTGTATGGTTCTCCAGTAAACCCATAGACTCTTATAACAGTAAATTCCTTGTGTAAAAACCAATCCCCTGTTCTGTCTTCTGAAGAATATTGCAACATGACTCTCATGTGTTCCAATACCCTAGGTAAGACATCATCAAAAATCATTTTATATACTTCAGCCATGATCGTATTCACAAATTCGAACATGTTGATCTGCTTTGGAAGGTCTGAGGAAAACATGGTAGATAGAAACTATAACTCTGACACATTTGAACACAAAAAATCTAAAAAATCTAACCTTGGGAAACTGAACTAACTGGGTATGGATTGCTTTAGCTAAAAACTCATCAAAATTGAAACAGCGAACTAAACTGGATTCAGGGTCGGTTGAACCTATACTCAGCAAAAGACCCAAAATGACTTCACTCACATGTTTATCATTATCCAGTCCCAAAACTTGACTGGCCACTGACATGAATAATTAGACTTGATCTCTGAAAATATTGACATTGTATGGAAAAAAAACCTTCTAATGACTAGCCGACTTTTAAAATACTAGACAAGAACTGACATCTAATTTCGGTTTCAAAATTTTTGTACAAATCAATCAGAACTTGTTCATTGAAAGACTTAGGATTTACAAGAAAATTATCAAGTAGACTTAACACTTCGCGAACAGATTTCACATCAATTCTACAGAGAATTTTCAAAGTTGTGTGACTCATAACAACCCTTTCAGAAGATTAATAATTGTTTGCACACCACTCGACGAACTCCGGGAAAGGTAGGGTTTGTTCGACAACAAAGTAATATAAGAAAGAGTCACAGACATTTAGGACATCATTTCCCTGTAACTTATACTACCATAGACGTTCCTTTGAAATAGAGACACTACATACCGACAAAATTGGGTCAAAAACATTCCTTTCCCTGTCAATAACTGCTTCTTCTCTTTCATCTAAAACCTTGCATAATACCCTTGAACTCTGATCTTTTTCCATAATAAACAGCAGCAACAAGTCTTCAATAAGAATCTCAAAGTTTAGGCTTACCTAGTAGATGACAAATGCGAAGGAATTGAATTTTGGAAAAGATGGGGCACTGTCTCTACTTCTATTCACCCGCAACATGCAAACAAAAAATAACTTTACCTTGGTCAACTCACCTTTATATGATTAATAATGGTTTCGGAGCTTCCAATAAGTTGTTTTCTCTTTACCACTTTTCCCAGCGGAACTCACTAAAGGACGCCACACGGAAAGCAGTTTGGATTCCGCTACCACTCATTTGTTTTAACCATCTCACAAGTTCAGGCTCTAGATTGGATTATGGTCGTTTATCAAATTACATCTTTTATACGAACTGTTAGATCAAACCTCTTCTATGCAATCCGCCAACCTTTATCACCGTAGAATTTTTTTTGCATCTTTATACCATGGATTAACTTATAGTCATATATTTAATCCATATTTTCTCCTGACCATCGATCCTATTAACTCATTACCTCATTCCACTCTACGCCAAAAACTTCACTCGCGTGCAACTTTTTCTCATGGGTCATCTTACGACTGTGGATCTACACAATCACAAATCTATGCCCTCCGATGCTGCAGTAAAATAACCAAAGTGCACATTTTGATTTAACTCGTGAATATTAACCTTTGCCAATGTTTAAATGCATACCTTTTGGTCATATTTCACCAATTTTTAATTTATCCCTTATCATTTCTTGGTCTTATATTCCTTCAATTGTTCAGCATAGAAGGTGCTATCACTAGTTAACTAAGTCATCCTCTTATTTGTTCTCAAGTTATCCAATAGGTGGCACATTAGTGACTTGGAGGGGTAGTTAAGTAAGCCAAAATCCTGATTTTTCTCAAGTTCTCATGGGGTGGTGGTGTATTTATCCTTTGGTTCATGCATGACAATGGATTGGAAATGATCTCTAATATATCATTCTAGAAGTGGTGCATTTGAGGCCTAATTAGGCCTAGTTCACTCCTAAATTGGGTCAAGTCGGCATTCAAACGACATAATTAGGGTTTTGGAGTGGCTCACATGTGTCACTATATAATCAAATCTTACAAAAGCTCAAAGAGAGATAAGTCTATCCTTTTTGTGCTATTTAAATAGGCCTCTTCTCTTTGTTTAGGAGTTGGCTCTTGCTGATGTATTGCATTGAAGATTTGCTCAACTAAGTTTGGAATAAAATTGTTAAGACTTCGGAGATCAGAAGGGCTTGGTGCCTTGATTGTGTGGATTCCATGTTCCAAAGATATATGTGAGGTGGCTTTGTTATATATTTATATGCATGTTATCTGTTTCCATTGGACTTGGTAAGGTTATTATTGCCCAATAGAATAGAACCTAGTGCTATTGCTAGGATCTTTTGTAACTTATGGGATAAGTTGTTAAGGTAGGAATTTATTTGTTGCATATATGCTTGTGTTAACTTCTCTTTTGTAGTCTACACCTAGAAGGAGTAAGGAGGAATAATTATCTTCCTTTGTGTATCTAAATTGCTTTTACAAGTCTCCATAAGGTTGAAGAACTAGTCCCTCAACATTCTTCCCCAGATCTCCAGAGCCATATTCAAAGATTCTATTCTCTCTTTCTCAACTTGAATCTTCCTCTCTAAATATTAAACATCATTTTAGTTACTTAAATCTAATTTTCACACAAAAATTTATATTTTTTTAAGTACATATTTTAAACACTAGTTTCTAAGTACAAAATAACTAGCTACATTACTAGCATTTCATACTAGTTCTTTGCATTGGTTAAATAGTGATTAATTTGCATAATTTAAGTATCATTAGTTAGCTCATATTTCTAACCGTGATTTTTTCAGGTTTTTAGCAGCCCCGAATGGCTGACCAATTTTCATGAGAATCAAGGGCTCCCTCCTCTCTCACTTACCCCTCCTTTAAAGCTAAAAAAGCTTCAATTTATCACTGTATATCACATTGTTAGCAAGATATTGGATTATTAAATTTAAATGGTGCACAATATATGATCTAACTCGGTATTTTTTAGTCAATTTACTTATCATTCACATCTTATTCTAAATCTAACATCATAGAAACTAGAAGGTAGGATTTAAAATCCATACAATTTTGCACCTAGTTTCAAGAGAAATGCATTTCAACTTGCATGTTATTGTAATATACTTGTAAATAGTTTTTTCCTCCTATTTGGGTCTCTATGTCATTATTTAGCTCACTTCCCATTCTTTGGACAGTGAGAAAATCTAATGATACAGATCCTTATATCTATTTTGAGTTGCATATTTAACCTTCTTCATTTGTTGGTTTAGTCTAACTTTGTTTCACAGGACAAGGTCACCTTTTGGAGGGATAAAAGAGATCTCATTTAGATCCATTTTATTGATGTTATATAACATTTTTTGCAAGTCTTGAAAAGAAATAAAATGAGTCCAGGAGGAATCGAGGACCAACCACCATCAAACCCCAGAGGGTGTTTATTAAACAAATCATTCACCTCTTTTACTTTCTGTTATCTCCTAAATAAATTAGTTTTCAATAGGTCAAACTCAGACAATTTATTTTTGCATAGTGATGAAGATTTCAGGGCATATTATGAAATATGTTTGGGTGATTAACAAAATTGGAATGCCTTGTGTTCTGTTTATTCAAAAAAATATAAAGTTTAGCTTTCTGTGGCTTAGGCAAACTTTTCAACAGTTCATTAGCCACCGAAAATCCCAGCTTTCGGCAGCTAACAATTTGAACTCATGACTACGTTAACCACCAAAATCCTGTTGACTCCATTTTTAATAAAATTTTGGAAAAGGAGCTTTCGATGGCTTAGGAAAACTTTTCAACAGTTCATTAGCCACCAAAAAGCCAATCTTTTGGCAACTAAAAAACTGGAGCCAAGACTACCTGAACCGCCGAAAGATCCAAAAAGGAAAATGGCTAGTGTTGCTATCAATATCAACCTCCATCGGCATGAAGAGCGCCTCTGACAAGCTCTTAGCCACCAAAAAGACTGAAACTGCAGAAAAAAATCATGAGTTGGCAGAGAAGTGGTCATTATGAAACTGAAATGACTTATTGAAAGACCTGAAACCCTCGTGGCCCTATAGCTATCTCGTGACTGCAATATAACCACCACAATACATTAAGTTCCAGTTAAGATGATTACTACACTAGCCATCTCAAGGTTCCCACCAAAGTTTACGGTTACCCTGCTCAAGTACCAATCACTGCTCAACCCCTCAAAATCAGTGCCCTCTCCTCAGTCTATTCCCCATTGTCCTGCATGCGTCCTCACTGATCTAAGCTCTCCCTGAAACCAGCACGGTCATCTCCTTCCCCAAGGTTCCAATTTTTATTTTGCAGGTACAAGAAGAGCAGTCCAGAGATGAAGAAAGGGGGAGGACCTGCCCTCAAACAGGAATTAGGTGACATTAGCTATCTTGACTCACATCCATAAGTGTGCCAATTCTTCAAAGATGCAGGTTGTTACAGGTTCTGTGAGAAAATCCAGGGTTCCCACCAGCAAGTGGCAGAAGCCTTTTCTCTTTCTTCTGATGGCTCTAAGGCATTGATAGGAAGAGAAGAGTTCTAGGTTGACGAGGCCCTAATAGCAGAAGTAGCAGAACTCCCAAGGACTAGGGAGAAATGGTTCAAAACCACCATTACAAAGGATGTGGAATTTAGGTCTTACTTAAAACCTGAACACAAGAATGTACTATGGAAGAAAAGCATCACATCAACCTGGCTTGAGGAGAAGTGGCAGTAGTTGTTGAAACCAATCCTGGTTTATATAACATGTGAAGGTAGGTATAACAGGGTGATGATATACCACTTTAAATTGATGAACCATTTTACAGGAAGAATCCCTTTAAACCTATCTTTCTACCTCCATAAGAGCCTGACCAAGATGCCCACCAGGTCAAGGCCCAGCCCACCAAAATTCCAGGCAGGCTATCCCACCATGGGTTGATAAATATCATTGTCCAAGAACTACTGCAAAGAAGAAAAATTGCATGGACATACTTCTTATTTTGGAATGAGTTTGAAACAGGCTTACAGCTAGAATACAAAGGAAAGTCCCCTTCAAAGAATTCCACCACTCCCAGGAGTGGCAAGAGGAAGAGGAGGGTCGTCTCACTAGTGACAGTGGATCATCCCTCTCCAACTACTGAGACCAACAAAGCCAAGAGAAATCTGGATTTCAGTGTGAAGGTGGAGGAAGTTAAAGCTCCAGATAGAAACATACTTAACTTTCCTTACTCAGACTCTGAGGATCAAGAGGAACAGGAGGATAACCCAATAGAATAGTCTCAATAAAGGCTAGAGGAGTTTCCATCACCCACACTAAAAGAAGACTAGGATGAACCAGTGGCAGAAGCTTCCTCCAGAAAACCTAGGTCCCAGAGAATCATCCATCTATTAGGGAAAATAAATGAAATGGAGGTCCTAGATAGACAAATCAAAAGAACAAATGCAATTTTAACCAAAAGAAATACTCAATTACATAATTCTCTCCTAGAAATGAGAGGGATGTATGTCTTGTTGAAAAGAAGAAATCTGAGATTAATGAAGGATAACTCCAGGCTCTACAAAATGATCAGAATGTCAAGGTTGTAGAAGAAGGACCTAAACCCTAAAATACACCTTGCGCTAGAAACCCTAGTAGAGGCAGCAATAAGCCTTCAGGACCCAGAGGTATCCCATGATGTTGTTGATATTCCAAATCTTATGTAGGTTGAAGAAGTACCAGAAGGTCAGGAATAAAGTTGTAAAAGGTTGATTAAAGACTAATTAAATTTTGTAGAAAACAGAGCTTTTGGTGGCTTAGGAGAAAGCAGCAGTTGTTCATTAGCCACCGAAAGCAGAGCTTTCGGAAGCTTACATGCCCAAAATTGTGTTTCCTTAACCACCGAAAGCACAAAAGGGTGAAAAAAGACATGCTTCCACACAGAACCAATTTTGATGGGTACAAACACCTTAAGGGTGAATTATGAAACTGAAAATTGATTAAAGGCACCGGTGGAAGGGGTCTGCTCCATTTTTTAGGGTGCCATCAAGGTGAAATGGGTCACAAACCCTACCTACTTTTGACAAATAGTGACTTATCTGTCAGATAACAGGTCATAGCTCTACTTCAATGATCACTACAATTATCAAAGAGTTCAAGGAGTGAACAAGTGTTAGAGTTAGATAGGTTAGCACTTAAATTAGGGTTTTTTGACCTAATTTTGCAAAAACCGTTATTTTTATTTATTTTTAGTAAATAAGATCCAACTTTTGAGGATCTAAAGTAAATTTTGTAAAGGTTATAAAGCATAAGACTTATGTTGAAGAAAAGGTTCGACTTCGGAGACTTTTAGACCCGTATTTTTATCAAGATTCTCATGTTATTCATCATTTAATATAAGCTCTTTTGCCATTATATGTTCACGTTCCATCTCTTTTTTGTTCTATACTTGTGCTTGGATGTATGATTTAGATTTATTCTTTTTGTCTAATACCAGATAGCTATCACCGTATCTATGTGTTGATGAGTTGAATTACAAGTATTTTTTCTTGTTATGATTAGCCATTCATATGTGATTGTTTTATATATGAATATGCCATCATAGTAAGTTATTCATTTATTCACCTTATTATCAACCCTCTGAACATTGGTGGTTAGAACCCTTATCTTTTGATTGAGTTTTATGCATGTCTTGAGTGTGTGAGGTCCTTTAGGTCATCTAACTTGATCCATTTAGAAAAACCATTAAAAACATTTATGTTACTAGGCATGCTCAAGCTAGAACCTAGAGTACTTTCCTGGAGTGCTAACAAATTGGCGTCGTTGCCGAGGAGAGGAGATTGAAGCTCAGCTTACCTAGGAGACGACATAGATCCTACTTTGATGATAGACAAATTATGGACACTATTCTGGTTGTAATCATCTATCTGGAGACACCATTGGAATAAGGTGGCTTCAATAAGACCAAGTACCAAAGCAAACCCTCAAGGGCCACCAGTAACACCTATTTCATATCTAGAAGAGATTATAAGAATAGTTAGGGATTCACTAAGACAGACCTCCAAAGCTGCAAGGGGATCTACATCAGGTATTTCAAGAGATATTTCTGCTTTTATATCAAATAGACCTCCATTTCAATCTCCTTCTGATGAAACATCTAACTCTCAGAAATTTATAAATACATCAAAAAAAATTAGGGTTGAGGAATCTTCAAGCACTATTGCTTGTGTAGATCCAATCCCTGGCGACTCCACTGAGATAAATCTACCACTACCCACACCAGCAGTATCTCCTTATGTCCTTTCCATACGCACATCCAACATGAATGTCCCTCTGACCAAAATGGAAAGGATCCTTGTATCCAGATACACCCCTCTGAATCTGTCTAACCCCCTCGCTGCTATGCCTACTGGAGATTATCTAAAATACATGCCTAAGTTTACTTGGGAGGGAGATTTCACAGCTGAAGAACACTTAGAGGCATTTTACAGTTATGCTGAGAATATAAACATTGAACAAGAGGATGTGTGGACTAGGGTTTTTGTGCAAATTCTATATGGTCAAGCTAGGAAATGGTTCAAAGACTTGCCTGCTTGATCAATAGCAGGCATTGAAGCCCTAGCTAACATATTTTTGAAGCATTAGCCTAGAAAGAAGAGACCTCCTCTACTATATCACTGAATTTAGAAATCTAAAGAGAGAACAGGGTGAGTCTGTTTCCAACTTCACCAAAAGATTTAACAAAATGTTCAGCAAGATCCCTGCTGAAATCAAGCCAACTAACACTTCAGCTAAAATCAGTTATGCTAATGCCTTTGATTATGAGTTCTACCTTCTTCTCAGAGAAAGAAGATGAGCTTCTCTGTCACTCATGCAAGATGTTTCTCTTGAATTTGAGTCCAATATCGTTGCATCTCAGAAGGTTAAGGGAAAATTGAAGAGGAAGAAGCAACCCTCAGATCCTCTAGGGGCTTCTTCATCCGAAAATAAAATAGAGAAAATGGCCAAGATGTTGGACAGTTTAACAACTGAAATTTCTAGGCTTAAAGACCGAGGGAAAATACTTGTGAGGGGTAAAGGGCCAAACGATTTTTCTCCCAGAAACCCTAATTTTGTCCCTTACATAAGAAATAACCCACCAGCTCAGATCCTTCAAAGGGATAGGAATCAAGTTGAGGATCAAAGAATCAGAGCTCCTTTTCAGAATGTTGTACTAGAAGAAGAACCAGAGTTCACTCAAGAAGAAGGAGAGGTAAAAGACAATATCAACTGTATGGAAGATGAAGTAGATCTCTCTTCCCTAACACAAGCAGACTATGAGGAAGCCCTCATGAATGAACAAATCATGGAAGAATATTTGTATCGGGCAGATGATCAAGAAGGTTATAATTTGAGATCCATAATTGTTGTTGTTGCCCCTATGAAGAAGAATCTTTCCCCTACAAAGCAGCCTTCTCCTCATGTTAAAAAGTTGATTCTCCTGCAAATAAGGTGATTGTTCCTCCAAAAAAGCAGCAAAGTCCATTACAGCCATCATCCCATAATCCTATTCAGCTCAAAGCCCCACCATAAGAGGTAAGAACTTTTGACAAAGTATCCTATTATTTCAATCTTGAGTTAGAAATTCAGAAGTTAAAAATCCCTTTTCCTTTGATAGAGCTTATGAATAATGATGCCTTCAAGTAATCCATACTGAAATATCTTTAGCCTAGGGCACCCATGGATGCTGACTTTGTGAACTTGCAAGATGATAATCCCACAGTAATCCTAGGTCCTATGATTGAAGAGTTGGATTAGTCTTGCCCACCTTTCTACATATCATTGAACATCCATTACAATATCCTTCACAATTGTTTGCTTGACTCAAGAGCATCCCATAACCTATTGCCAAAAGCAGTGATGGATGATCTTGGTCTCAGCATTACAAAACCATACCATGATCTGTTTTCTTTCAACTCTACGAAGGTTAAATGCCTAGGCCTCATCAAATACCTTGTCATAAACCTTTCCCAGCTGCCTTCAAAAAGAAAAGGGATGGACATAGTAGTGGATGACATCCCACCTAAGTTTTGTATCCTATTGTCTCATTCATGGAGTAAAAGTCCAGGTGGTACCCTTCAGATGGACCTTACATATGCTACAATCCCAATGTTTGGAGGAGAAACCAAGATACTATACAGAGAGAACCAGTTCACCTACATCATCAATAATGCCAAGAACTCTATAAATCATCCAATCTATGCAGTAGACACAAACTTTGGGGCATGCATCCTGCAGATAGATGATTCTCAGCCAACATCCATGCAGCTTACAAAACCTACCTATCAGCCACCTGAGGAAGTAACCACTTTTGTCTGGAGCATGTTTTTTGATGGGGCCAATACTCAAACCTCAGCAGGTGCAGGTGTTGTTTTGATTTCTCCATCAAAAGAGACTACCCATTTGTCTTATAAACTTGATTTCAAGACTACTAACAATATAGCATAATATGAAGCATTGTTGTTAAGAGTGAAGGTTTCCAAGGAAATGGGGATCATGTGCCTGAATATCTTTGGAGATGTAGATCTTATCATACAGGAGGTCAACAACACTTTTCAAGCAAAGAATGTCAAACCGAAGGCTTACATAGATGAGGTACAGAAACTTAGGGACTCTTTCATGTTTTTTGACCTCTCATACATACCTAGAGCTATGAACCATCTAGTTGATTCCCTTGCTGTATCTGCAAGTATGTTTTTTCTCCCTTTGCCTCCTAAGCTAAGCTATGATATCCAAGTCAAGTACAAGCCATCCCAATTTGATAATGTAAAATTTTGGAAGGTCTTTGAGAATGATGACAAGCTTAGTAAATTTCTCTAGGTAGTAGATGAATTTTCTGATATGCATATTGATCAAGAAAACCTAAATATGGAATAATCCCAGAAGCTCAAGTTAAAAGATAAAGTAGGTAATCAGAACATTGTTCAGTTGCCTAGCAATTATATACCTCGGGGTCTGGTACCCCTAGAAGAGCTATTTGATCATAATGATGTCCCCTTTAAACCTGCCAAAAAAGAGAAAGATCCTGTTGTTCAAGAGAAAAACATAGGTATCCAGAGTCATCCAAAATCCATAAATTTGTCTACTGAGTTGACTGTTGATCAGAGGTCAAAAATTTTTAGTATGATGAAAGAGTTTGCTGATATCTTTGCATGGGAATATAGTGACTTGAAAACCTATGACACTAGAATCATCCAACATAGGATTCCCCTGGAGAAGGACACCATCCCTTTCAAATAGAAGCTAAGATCCATCAGTCCTCTCCTACTACCTGTGATTGAGAAAGAAATCCAAAACCTCCTTAAAGCCAAAATCATAATCCCCCTCGGGTATTCTAAATGGGTTGGAAATTTAGTGGTGGTAAGGAAAAAGAACGGAGAAATTAGGTTATGTGTGGACTTCAAAAACCTGAACAAGTGCTCCAAGAAAGACAACTATCCATTACCCAAGATGGAACACCTGTTGGAAAGAGCCTCAGGGGCAAGTGTCATGTCATTCCTAGATTGTTTATCTGGATACAACCAAGATGTTGTGCACCCTGATGACCAAGAAAAAAATGTGTTTACCACTCCCTGTGGCACCTCCATGTATGCCAAAATGCCATTTGGGCTGATGAATGTTGGGGCCACATTCCATAGGGCCATGGACATATCTTTTGTGGGGTTGAAAGACAAATTTGTTCTCATATATCTTGACGACCTCACTATTTACTCCAATAGCCATGAAGAACATTTGCAGCACTTGAGGAGGGTGTTTCTGAAATGTAGAAAATTTGGGATATCTCTGAACCCGAAGAAGTCTCAATTTGCACTCAGTGAGGGAAAACTCCTAGGTCACACAGTTTCAGTTGGAGGTGTGAAGATTGATCCTATTCGAGATGAAGCAATCCAAAAGTTGTCCATATCTAGCTCAAAAAGGGATATTCAGTCATTCCTAAGAAAGATAAATTTCGTCAGGAGGTTTATCCCAAAATTTTATGAGTTGGTAAAACACATAACCTCTATGTTGAGGAAGCAAGCTGAAATCAAATGGACAAAGCAAGCAAGAAGCTATTTTGAAGATATCAAGAAGGCTATCATGGAAACTCCCACTCTGATTAGTCCAGACTACACCAAGGGTTTTTACATTTTCTCCTTTGCATCCTATGACACAGTGGCAGTAGTTCTATTATAGAAAAATGAGGAACGCTTGGATCACCCCATTGCCTTTTTTAGCAAAAAATTGAGGGATGCTGAATTGAAGTATGATCCTATTGAGAAGCAGGCCTATGCTCTAATCAAGGCACTAAAAGCCTTCAGAATTTACATTTTACACGCAAAGGTCCTGGCTTATGTCCCTTCAGTTGTTGTGAAGGATGTTTTGACACAGCCTGATATTGATGGAAAGAGAGCCAAGTGGGTGGAAAAGCTTATTGAGTTTGACATAGAAGTAAATCCCACCAAGCTGGTGAAAGGACTAGGCCTAAATAAGATTATGGCAGAAGAAAAATATGAGCTACTAGGCATAAATCTCATTGGCATAAGCTCAACCAAATTGCAAGCAGAAACAGCAGTAGAAACAGCTGAGGAGCAGCATGACAGTCAACACGTAGCTGAGAAATTGTCCTCATGTGAGTGGTACTTAGATATTATTCATTTCCTGCAAAGTTTAGAAACTCCCCCTGAGCTTAGCCTGACTAAAGCATGGGCTCTTAAGCTTAAATCTGTTAAATTTTGTATAATTGATAAGCTACTGTATTGGAAAGACCCTTCAAGAGTTTTACTAAGATGCTTAGACAAGGAAGAGTCAATTCAAGGCATACATTAGTTTCATTCAAGTACATGTGGGGGCCATCATTATTGGAAGAATACAAGCCACAAGATTATGAGGTCTAGGTACTATTGGCCTGTTCTATTCTCCGATGTGTGTACCTTTGTAAAAGCCTGTGGCAAATGCCAAAGATTCATAGGAAAGCAGCAGCTCAGATCTTTGCCCCTTAGGCCTATTGTAGTGAATGGCCCTTTCCAGCAGTGGGGTCTTGATTTCATAGGTGAGATAAATCCTTCATCAAGTGGTCAGCACAAGTGGATCCTAGTAGCTATTGATTATTTCACTCTGTGGATAGAGGCAGTCCCTACAAGGAATGCCACTTACCAAGTCATCATGAGGTTTTTATATGAGAACATCTTTATCAGATTTGGCTACCCACTAAGGCTAGTGACTGATAATACACTAGCTTTTAAAGCCGGGACATTGGTTAACATGTGCAGGTCGATGGGTATCCAATTGGTGAATTCTACTTCCTACTACCCTGAAGGCAATTGCCTTGCTAAGTCATCCAATGAGATCCTAGTCAGAATCATCAGAAAGCTATTAGAGAATTGTATCTCAGAGAAAACCTTGGCTATGTGCAGAAACAGCTACCTTCCGTCTATAGGATAGAAGGATAGGGTTCCTGTGGGGTTGGAAGAGAGGACTTTCAAACAAGATTAGGGCCAAGCTGTAGAAACCATGCAAAACACTGTTAGAAAATGAAATAGCTGCAATAAATCAATGGAAATCTGCAACAAAGCATGAGCAATAAACCTGCAAGCAAACTATGTTAGAAAACTACAATAAAAATGAACTAAAACACAAATATATCTTCTCTACGTGGAAATGGGCCACCATGCCCTAGTTTTGGGAGCACCTCTCAATGAAATGGGAGCTTTGGCTCAATGGAGAAATGGAGGAGAGGGAGGGTGAATGGCTTGAGGGAAAAATGGTCTCAAGGCACTCACACAGGAATCATAACGTTAGGGAGAGAAGGAATGATTTGAGAGTGACCCCCACCCCTCTATTTATACTTTTTCTTGAGATTTTTAGGGTTTTAAGCCCCTGGTTGGGGCTTTAGCCCCTTTTTTGGTTTTTTAGCCCCTTTTACCCAATCTTTAGCTCCTTTGGGGGTTTTAAGCTCCTTTAAGGGATTTTAGCCCCTTTTTGGAGGTTTTAGCCCCTATGAGAGCTATTTTGGCCCATTTTAAAGGTTTTTAAGCCCTTTTTTATATTTTTGAGCCTTTTTTAGGGTGTGTAGGTCAAATGAGGATCGTACATAGATGTCTTTGGGTGGTGTAGGTCATGTAGAGCTTACCGAGGGATTTTTTGGGTTAACAGATTTCCCCCTAATGTGTGAGGGCAGGAGATCATCGTATGGCCACTGGACATCATAGTATTTTCTGGGGAGAGGTGGTGCTTCCTAGGCTGGGGCATGGCGGCTTTTGATTTTTGTATTAATATGGTTCCCATCAATGGGTGAGACACAAATAATGTGTGACATGTATATGGACGAGGTAGGCATCTGCATGCTCGTAACGATGTCAAATGAATAATGTGATCTAAGCTCTATAATGCAAGAGCCAATCATGTACAACTGATGATACATAGTGGTTGCCTCAACAAGAGGCTAAATACAATACTGATCTGAAGAACTGCTACATTGGACCCATGGCATTCTCATGGAATGCTATATCTTCATGACTGACGATCTGCTGGATCTGGAACAGTACATAGTTGTAGGGACCCAATGACAGAGAGTCAGAGTCTCTGTGGTACAAATATGCTGCATCAATCATAAATCTTTATAGAAGCACTGCTGGGCTTCTGAACACTGTCTCCATTGCAACCCAAAAATCACAAGGGACATGAACCTGTTGGGGTCCCTTTTATAGACTCATCAATGTGCTAGAGTCAGGTGACATCTGGGGTCTTCGACCAAATACTGCAGGGACTGATACCCTATACGAATATCAACGGTGCGATGATGTAGCTGGAGTCGAGCACGTGAGAAACAACCACCCCGAGAGCCACTAAGGACTCCTCTCAAGTGGTCCAAGGAACTCATCGATGAGGTTAATGAAACCAGGATATAGGGACCTCTGGGTATATCCTTTGGAATACATGTGTTGCCATCAACAGAGGGAGACCTACAACTGGCCAAGGCGATGGTGTTTCCTTGACCAAAAGCGTGAGGGAGATAACCGAAAGATGTGAGGCAATCTAAGGACTGACCCACTGAATGGGGGGGGAGGAGTTGAACAGGGGCAGGGAATCATGATGGGCTCAAACTTCCTTTGCTCAGAATATGACGGGAGGGCGAACCAAGAAGCAAATGAAAGTGACTCATGGGAAAGAAATCATAGTTGTAATAACGGGAATGTAACTGCATATGGGAAATACTTGGAGGAGGTAGACTTTTGGTATTGATGGGATCCAAGGAAGACACATTGCAGGGTACTCTAAACAAAGGCGACCCAAAGTGGGAATGCTACCAAAATGTTATGTGTGGGGTGGTGTCTAGAGACACTGTTGTGGTACGATCTCGTGGATTTTTGGGAAGCCCAAGAAATTAAATGCTCAATGGTGCTTTCAAATTTAGAGAGTCTGAAAGCATGAAGAATACTCCATTGGGGGATATTTTTCGTTGGTAGTCTCATGTGCCCGAAAAAGGATAAAAGTATACACAGGAGAGCTCACCCATCCTGTAGGGGATGAGATACTTCTTTATCGTTGGTAGCTTAATCAAGCCGGAAAAGGTTAAACCTATACTGACTGGACGGTCATTCAGATACTTTTACAAGCATGAACGAAACCAAGTTTGCTCAGCAATCTTTTCTTGATGAGAAGGATGGAAAAGAGCTTAACAACAACCCATGGTGAGATTTTTCGTAGAGTTCAGCCCCTCTACCCAAGAACGCATAAAAGGATGTAGAGGGGAATGGTCTTAGCTTGAATATACAAGGTGGTCCTTTTTATATGGTAGTCTACATGGTTCGCAAAAGGAGATAAACGAGACAACGTAGATTCCCTTTCCTATACTTTAACGAGCGGGAAAGGAATCAGCTACGCTCGGCAATCTTTTCATTCTTTTAGCAATCAGAAAAGAGCTTAAAAGAAACTCCAATATGGTCAACCGATCTAGGAGGCACTGATGGTGCCCCTATGTCAAGACAATAGATAGTGGTCTAAAGGTCATTCGTGCAGTATGGATGGAGCAAGTGGCTCTTAAACATACCAATACATGCATGGGATAGGTCACAGCGGAGGCATGCGAATCGGTGTGGAAGAGGCACGCAAACCGAGGTGGCTCTCAAATAGAGGTCAAGAGAGTTGTGTGTGAGTTGTGGTGGATGGACTTGAATACATGTGATGTGAGTGCAAGTACGGAGGCAGTTATGTGCCAAATTCATGCAAAAGAAATGATATGTCCTCTGGGGGGTGGCCCAGAGACCCGCGTAAGGTGCAGTGGATGGATTAGACAGTTATATGCTGAAGTAAAATGACGTGCCTTTCAACCGGTGGCCTGGGAACCCACATGAGTGGTGGTAGGAAAGTGTGATGCAAGTACAGGTCCGAGGACACTTGTATCACCATGATGGGGCTCATAAATTGAGGTAACTTCTAGGAAGTGGTCCTGAAATTTACTTATTAAACATGAGATGATGGTCTCATTAGAATATAGAGGATGGAAATTTGAGCCCGAAGGTGTGAGAGGTGTCTGGAACATGCTCCGGGTGACTTTGGATTGGAAGCTAATGGTGCTGCCCCTGACTTGTGGTGGAAAATGTTGAAAAACAAAAAAGGAAAATCAACTACGCTATAAGGGACTCATAGTGGTGGTATCAGGCATAGACTCTCTTGAGGTAGAACCCGTTACACAACTTCTTCAAGAGGCAACCATCTGATTCAGCGAAGAGGTATGCCCCCTTTCTGAGACAAAGGTCGTTGGCAAGGAGGGGTGACGAAATTTGGTCTTTTATGGGAAGAACTGATTCCACACTATGATTTAAAGGGAATGTGGTAAAACCAGAGGCGGTTAAGGCTTCAAGTATCTCCTCACCATTGCAAAAGCAATGAAGAGACAGGTCTGATGGACCATCGGTGATGGTGGAGACAAGAGTGTCTGTAGAACTGGACATCATGTAAATGCACATGGTGTCTGAAGAAGGAGGTGGGGGGTGGACTTCTTCGACCAGAGTGATCTCAGATTCAAGGGAATGTTGTTGAAGGTTGGCTAAGGTCGTTCGAAACTCAGACAAGTCCTGGCAGTGGTGAGAATAGTGTCCATACAATCCGCAGAGGGCGCAAGCATGGTTTGTTCTGAATGACTTGTTTCTCACTATTGGCCCGCTTGGGAGTTCAATCATGAGGAGCTTTTTCGTTGCATCCATGGCATCCAAATGCACACGAATTATAGGAATCTCAGGGCAGTTTTGGCTTGGATGGCCATGTTCTTCACAAACGGCGCAAGGCAGGATCTGTCGAGGTTCAGCGGTAGCTTTCGCGTTTTCTCCCCTGGCCCTTTTTTGGTGGGGCAATGCGGGTGCGAGTGCGGTGGTTGGTTTTTGCAGGATGGGTGGAGGATGAGATTCGACCGCAATGGGTTGCATGAGGGTTAAGGCTACTTGGGGCATTGGTGGTTGGGCGAGTGGATCAAGGTACCACACGTGAATCCCCAATCTGAGATTGGGTAAGTTTAAGGTAGCCATTACTGGCTTAGTCATGACACCAGGCAGGGGAGAGAGGAAGGAAATTGTGTGGACTAGAGAGGAGCCCATATAACTCCATGATGGTTGCATGTGGGGATGAGGTTGTGGTGGCGGTTGTGCATAATGTTGCGGCTGCAAATGATGTTGCGGCTACTGATGATGCTGCGGCTGTTGATGGTGTTGCAGTTGTGGATGGTGTTGTGGTTGCGGTTGGGGCTGCGGCTATGGTTCATGTTTGGGTGCAGCAGTGCTGGATGAGAGCATGCATAAATCTGTAGTCTCATTTGGTGTTATAGGTGGTGACACTAAGGAGAAAGAAGTTGTCATGGTGGTATCAGCAAACAACCCAGGGCCCACATTCAACAATGAGGAGGCTGGTATGTTGTCAACCATGGTGTTGACCAAAGGGATAACACTAGTGGGTGCGGTTAGCCCTTGTGGATCAATGGTTTTGATCGTAGCGATAATGTTGGAGGGTTCCATTAGCCCTTGCGGATCGTGATAAGTTAGTTGGTCAACCATCACGATTTTCCCTTCATGGGAAAACATCATGAGACAGAAAAGAGTTGATGCTACGACTCTCATGGCATACATATAACTTCTTCTGAGGAGAAGGTTATAGTCCAACTGAGCATTGACAACCTCTATGTCAATCAGTATTGTTTTCTCGGCCAATGTCATGGGGACATGAGGGAGGATTCCTTGGGATTTAGTGGGGTGGCCATCATAATCCTGCAGAGTAGTAGAGGATGGTTGCAGAATTGGGGATCCAAAATTATGCCAAAATAAGGTAGACATAACGCATGTGGATGCCCTCTCATCATTAACCGGTGCACAACCAAATTCTGGATGGAGACCGGGATTTGGAAGGCAATGGTTGATGAAATCTGCGGTTCTCCATTCTTCATGTCGAATGTGATCAACTTGGATTCGGAGGGTTCTACAGTAACAACGGGGGCTAGTAAGGATTTTCGTTGTGTTGGGAAAGTTTTGAGTACCTCAAGAGTGGACATGGCTGTAGGTGTTTAGGCCAAATCATCCATGATGCTTACAGCAGCTCTAGCCGTGACATTGTTGGCAACCCACCGTATGGGGGGTTGCAGAGGAAAAGGGGGTAGATGAAGAGGTGCATTGGCTGTTTTGGATGTAAATGTCGCCGATGTGTCAGCGGGTTCGGTGTTGGTTCCATACTGATTTCGTCTGGTTTGTAAATTGACCTCTCTAGTTTTCATGGCTAGCAGGTGGTGAACACCCGTTTCTGTAGTTGGAGGTGCCCCTGGGGCGTCGGGATTGGGATGGGGAACGGGTGCAGTTACTATGAGTCCTTGGACTGGTAATGGGTTTTGGAGGACCATGGGTGGAGGCCCTAGTGGTGCCGGGTTGGGTTAAGCTTAGGCTTCCGTATTGGTAGCATGTCGAACCTCATTGTGAATGACTTACTTGGAGCGACCCATGAAGGGGCATTCATGTGTATAGTTCCCGTAGACTTCACATAACTTGCATGGCTGGTTTGTGCGCAACGGAGCGTTGTGTCTAGGTGCATTTGGTTGCTGAGGATTTTTGGCTAGCCGATTTTCCCTGGCATTGTTGGGAGGGTCTAGTTGTTGATCGCCTCCCTATGGTTGATTGTTTCCTTGGTTTCAAGCTAGGTTATTTATGGCTTACCCTTGTTGGTTATTGGGGGCTGACTGGTTAGGACAGTTTTACTATGCAAACACCTGTCCTAAAGGTGCTGGCGGAGTAGGGGCGGGGTATTGAACGACTTGCACTGGTGGTGCATAGTAAACTTGGGTGGGTGCAGGTGCCACAAATGTGGGAATTTGTCCCGCATATTGTTGTGCCGGCCAAGCTAATGCCTGGGCCTACTGTGGTGGCGTAGGTTGTGCATAAGAAGTTGTGTCTTTAGACAGAGACATCATTCTTGCATAGTCCAGAGTTTGGTTTTGTTAGGCAACACTGGGGGTGTTGCTTGGTTGTGGTGGTATTGCAGGTGGTGTCGGACGGTGCTGTGGTTGGTGGGAGACAGAACCTATGATGCCATCTGTGGCATGGGATGCCCCTGGTGCATCCCGGTAGGAGGTGCCTGCACGGGGAGCGTCTGGAATGACAGTGTAAAGGTATCTAAACTGTGGATAGATTAGATCAAATTGTTGGGCTTTCAATTTTCCCTCCTCTTCGGATTGGGTACATTCGTATGCGACGTCCTTTGCTATAGGTGGTAGCAAATTTTTTAGGAACCAATCCAGAAAGATCATGTCATCAAGTTGAATCTTGCACAAACTATGGCATCGTTGCCACTCATGGATGTGGTCGGTTATGTGGGTCACAGTATTCTAGCGACAAGATATCAAGATCTCCACCCCTTCGTCATATCTAACGAGGAGTTGGAAATGTTGTAGGAACATGAAAGCCAAGGAGTTAAAATCCGAGTATTTGGCTTATGGTAGATCAATGTACCAGTTGGCTGCAGTACCTGTGAGGGTGCGTTGGAATAGTTTGAGTCTGATGGAATCATCTACGATGCTATTTGATGAGCACCATAGGTGAAACGTCATGATATGGTTTTGGGGGCACTCCCCTGCCTTCCCTTCAAACTTGGGAATGTCTGAGGGGAGTTTGGTTGGCATGGGAGGCCAAAAAGTTTGATGGCGAATAGGTTCATTTGTTAACCAAGCCAAGTCAGGCAGGTTGAGGCATGCCATGAAAGGAATTTTTGACCCAAGTTTTATGTGAGATGGGGCAGCAATGGTGGTGGGGTTTGCAAGGACATGATGCACCTGAACAACTAGGGGTACTTGTGGCATAGTTGTGGACAGGCCACTGCCCCCAAGTGTGGTAGATGAAACTGTGTGAGTGGAAGGGCCACTTCCCCCATGTATGATAGGTGGGGTAGTGTAGGTGGAAGGGCCACTGCCCCCAGGAATTCCAAGTGGGGCAGTGTGAGTGGACGGGACACTGCCCCCAGGCATGATAGGTGGGACAGTTTGACTGGTCAGTGTGGGTGGAGGTAGCTGACTTATGACAGTTTGCATGACCGTGTTGGGACCTCCAATGGGGGTGTTGGTGGTGGTATGGGGTATCGACCTGCGTCCACTGCCAATCACCAAGGAAAAAAATGGATCCGGGTTTGCACCAGCCATGGGGCTAAATGGTGCAGTATGTATATGTGGCTCAGATTGATATGATTTTGAGTCAGAATAAGAGGCTATGTAGCCTTCTGATGGTGTAGAGGGTCGTCGAGAATAAGAGGCTGTGTGGACCTAATTTATAACAACCTTCCATAAAATATTATAAAGTAGGCCAAAACACTAGTAAAGGGTGACATAACTTCTTTTAATATGGTGTTATATCTCATGCACTATGTGTGTCCCTGAAAATAATTCTTGAGATTCAAACCAAATTGGGAACCTACATGTGTTAATACAGTGCACATGTACTTAAAAATATTGGCGAAGACAATGTTCTCATGTATTTGCAAGTATGTTCTAACCCCTATAAATGAAAAGTCGTATGGAACATGGTGTCCACAATTCTTTGTAGATTCAATCCAAGATTCTAAATCAACGGGATAAATAGTTTTGCATGGATCAATGACGATGATGTGAAAGACGGTGTGGCAGGGTTGGTGATTNATGGAACATGGTGTCCACAATTCTTTGTAGATTCAATCCAAGATTCTAAATCAACGGGATAAATAGTTTTGCATGGATCAATGACGATGATGTGAAAGACGGTGTGGCAGGGGTGGGGATTTAGGGCATGTTTACTAGGAATATCAATAGGACCAATAGGAATCGTGTTGACCAGACTCGTTCCGAAAGGACATGATAAGCTACAGAACCACGTATCAGGTGCCCAACACGAGCGGAGGCGTGCTTAGTAGGTCACAACCATGAATAAACTGGATTTTACCTGCTAATATCCTTGGCCTATTTGGTTCCGAATAAGATGACCTCCACCTTGTATGTGTACACAACAAATGGAGAGAAGCTAAAAAGCACGCTCCCTCTTTGATAAGCCTGCTAGTTTCTTGATTGAAGATCCAAGTACCTATCTAATCAAATCTTGATGTGATCACTGAAAAAAGGTGAACTGCTTTTGACGAGATGGAGTGTGTGGTTTCGGGTGATTGGTGTGTAAGTCGATTCTCATGAGACAGTATAAAGCATCTAGTTTATACCTTCAACAAAATTTTATAAAATTACATCTAAATTAATTAAGTTTTTTTCTATATTAATAAATTAATCACCTATTATTATTTTTTTATTTTTTGTCTACATTTTAACATATATAAAAATATTTTAACATATTCATTATATAGTCTAAATTTAATTTTTTATTTTTTATTTTAATATTTTTATTAATATATTTATTATCCATTCTAAGTTTTAATATTTAAAATTTTGATTATAGTAGTTTTTATTTTAATATAGGTTAGCACATATATTCTATATTTAAATATAATCTTTAAAACTTGATTTTAATCATTTATAATTTTAGTTTTTTTAGTTTTCAATTAATTAATTGTAATATAATTATGTAAAATGTTGCATTTTAATATTATTATATAAATTAACATACAATATTTTTTAAATTTTGATTTTAATATTTTGTATAATGTAATGTTTTGTATTTTTTAATTAATTGTAATATAATTTGATAAAGTATTGCTTTTTAATATCATTTTTGAAAGTCAATTTTAAATTGGTTTTTTATGAATTTATTATTTTGTAATGCTTTTTATTGCAAAAAGTTTTATACAAATCTAATAATAATATATTTTAAAAGTATTAGAAGACTTAATAATACTTTTTAAAAATAACAAAATAAAATAAATTTCAACTAAAAATATATAATTATATGATATTTTTGATATTAAGAAAAAAAGATGAATATATCATATATTCATAAGTAAAAATGTGTAAATAAGAGATATTTTTAACATTAAGAAAAAAATGGATAAATATAACATATATTGGAAATTATGTAAAGACGCACATTATGTGAAAAGATATATATTGTCTTTTTCAAAATATATGAAGGGACAATAATATATTTTATTGAAAAGGTGTAAAAAGACATCAGTACTTTACTCTAGGTGTAAAAGTACTTGTAGACTACCATGATTAACCATAGATTTTCATCAACCATTTAGAATATGACAAGTAAGAAACCTTAACTCAAGTAATTCCAACTCAACTATTATGGATGATGGCATTCTCTAGATTGTTATTGGTTCTTAAAAAATTGATTTTAATAGTAGTTTTCTTGTTTGGAGGGCCATTTTTTACCTCAAAATTTCCCTAATGCATATTCGATAACCCTGATAAAAACTTATTCCATAGTTTAATAACACTAACTCTTGTGAGTTTCCAACCTCCACCTTGGAGGTATCCCACTCCTCCAAGATTTGAGTTATCCCCCTCATCGAAAGACTTCACTTCCCAAAAAAAATCCAATTCCATCACCGTTCACTCTCTCCTAGAAGAACCAACCCCTTTCTCCCCCAAAAATCCTCACCTAAATACCATTTTCCACCTCCTCAAACCTTTGGGATTACTCCATCGCCCCCATCAAATACCACGAAACCCCAAAACATTTTTTTCCTTTATTGTTTAAAATTTTAAATGGAAATAAAATAATATATATTGTGTACCCATTGTCTCGAGTAGTTCAATGCCATTATGGTTGATAAAACTATTGACTTTACAATATTTACTATTTCTCTTGAAGTTCTCAATTTGGGGTCTTCACGAGACAATGGGTTAAATTACAAGTCCCACTCACTGTTCAAACATTAGAATTGATTGAATAAAATAATAATTTCTTAGTGAGGAGGTTGAACCTTCCAGTTTTGTAGTAGGGTATCTTCATTATCTTATTCAATTCAAGATCTGAAAATAACAATATTAATATAATGAAATCCTACCTTATCTTGTAGGTTTAATTAATTTATTTTAATGTACCATTTTAACTTATCATGGAATGATTTAGTCAAATCAAGAATTTATTTTATGATTAATTCATTTATTATTTTATTCAACAATGGTTATGACAAGGGACCTTATTATCATTATCAATATTAATTGAATAATAATAATAATTAAATAATAATATAATAATAATACTAGATGGTGAACTAATAATCATACTTGTAATTATTTGTTTAATAACTAAGTTCTTTAATAACAACCTGGTACTCTTATATTTATAAACAAAGTAGCTTCGAAGGTTTAAACATTCATGGAAGACAATTTAAACAGTACAATTATATTATAATGGCAATCTCTATACAACAATTCTTAACTAACGATAAGTTTATTCCTTTACCTATTACTGTGATCAATTGTAATTAATGAACACTTAATGATTTCTTTAATCACATATTTTAATAACTTAATGTTCATTATCTATCTAGGTTCAATGTACAATCAACTTACTAATTCATAACAACTTACACAATGAAAGCATTTGTATAACGATACTAGCGTACATATGCAAAGTGTGTATGCATGGCCAGTGCATGTATAGGTCGGATATGTACTATAAACATACATCATCTTTGCTACACACAACTGCTAACTAAAACTAATCATCCTTCATGCAAATAGAACAAGTATACATAATCACAACATTACTAAAACATCATTACTTATTTATCAATTAACCTCATAAGATTTCATATCATTATTTGTATGTTTACATTAGTTTAATCAATCAAGTACAAGGAAGGGTACCTACTACCACTAACTTGGTATCAAGAAATATACAACCCTCATTAGTAATATCTAACAATATGATGCCATCCTTCCTCTACTAGTAATTATGTGGATGTCGGCTTTACCGACCTGACCACATATAAACTTGAGAGTGCTTGTCTTGGATGAATAGCGGATCTGGCCTCTACTAGCAAGCATCTTATCATCATTGTAACAACAACAAGGGGATCGTGTCTCAGCACGGCCCTCCCATGACCCCAGGTATTATAGTAACTTAGGGTGGGAAATACACCCATCCCTCTCAACATACTGGGTTTATACCCTATTGAACCATATTCAGTTACTATAAAGGTTATCGGCATGTGTCATTGTATCGTCAATTTTGGTTGCTAAGTTTTATTGCATACACAAGTTTTTATTCCACATATCATATCAAGTACATTACTATCACATAGCCCTTGTGTCATGTGGGTTAGTATTTCGCAAAATACACATGTATAGTAAGCATTTGTAACACTCAATCATCAGTTGATCCACAACATCACCATCATCATTTCATGTAACAATTTAATTCATCACATGTACACATGACATACAATAATTCAATCAATCACATCATAGGATGGTATACACGTATTGCATCATATATTTCACATTTTATCAATGAAAACATTTTAAACATAAATTGTCATCATAAAAGAAATGAATCCCATGACAATCATAATATCGTAACCTTATCAACATAGTAACATCATAACCTTAGTGACAACATAAACATAGTAACAGCATATAATCAAGTCCATCATGTCATAAATAAAGCTTAATCAGTCGAGCTGAGTCCAACAGATAATTAGAAAATAAAGTGCAGTCTGTATAGATAGTAAGTACGGAAGCATGAATCCGCGAGATGTAGAACAGTTGGTGGCGGGGTATGGTTAAGATGCCCCCTAAGCTGAAAGGTCATCGATTCTAATCCTGTCAGATACCAAAAAATCCAACCATGTTAAGGGTTGGTGCGGTCCAGGCCGGGTGCGATCCCCGGGTGATTTTGATGGCTTAGATGCCCCTGGTTCGTGGTTACTTAGCCAATGGAAACCCTGCTAGTTAGGGGGGTTCCACCACTTTACCAACAACAACAAAAAAGTACGGAAGCATGAAACCTATTCAATGCTTTCAGGTCACCCATGGCCTCCGGAATGGGGCCCAACAAAAGGTTCTGGTAAAGTTTGAGTTGTACCACTTTGTCCAACTTCATGATGTCTTGGGAATCAAACCATAGAAATGGTTCGTTGATAAAAGAAATTTTTTTAGCTCACCAATATTGCCTAAAGTATCTAGAATTTCTCTGACAAGGGTGCAGTTCACTTTTTTTTAAGTTAAGGTTACATTATATGGTGAAGGTACGAACCGGACCTAAATTTCATGTGGCTCAGGCCAAACTGGCAGCAGTGACTAGAAGTTAGCAAGGTTGCTTGCAGTTGGATATGTAATTTTTCCTTTGTTTGAACATTACTTCGCCTCCCGCCTCAGACTCTTAGTCATGTGTGAGTTGTTCTTGAATATTATCACACCTCCTTAAAGCATTTGATTAATATACTGCAAATTTGTGATGCAAAAGGATTCCATCCACAGTCCACCTATAACTTTACAAAGTCTAAGGGAGCAATGGTAGCAAATTCAATAATCCAAGTGATATCTTTCAAATTTCTATGATTTTACTCACTATAAAGGCATGCGCATACTCCACTCCGCTAAAATAATTCATTGTTAATTTTATTTTTATAAATTTATGTAAAGTTTGGTGATGATTCTTTATATCACAAAAAATTCCATGAGCTAATTCAAATAATTTCGAAGTTTAGTTAGATCATAATTAAAAAGTTAAATTTTTATTATAAATATCAGATCAAGAACATTACAAATTTAAAACACTAACACAATATAATGTTAATTTGATTTCAATTCAATCCATATATCATGGTATAAACATCCCCAAAAAGCAAATGTGATGGGGCTATTTCTTGTGGTTGTATACATAATATTCATTTTCATGGACCATGGTCTGCCCGAACAAAACTGTGACGAGGTGACAAGGATCGAATTAATCTAGTTATTGATATTTCTTGTTGTAGCATATTTCATCATATTGTTGCTACAAATCAGCAGCCATTGCAGGTGTCAATGTCAGGGACATTTCCACCTCATGGCTCTTGTTTTAAACAATGAAAGGGGAATCGAGTCATGGAAATCTTTGGGTTTGAAAAATACATATTCGATAGAACTTTAAATTAAGGTAAAAAGGAAGTTTTTCCTCTTTGGGAATAATAAATTTTTAAAAAAATGAGCATGTTTTATTTTCCTTTTGGAGAAACTAGGCGTGATGATGTTAATTGATTGTGATAGAGATGATGATGATGAAACATAATGATGTTGATGAATTATAATTAGGGGCTCTTGTATAAGTAAACAATTTTCTATATTTTATGCACAAGGATAAAGTTGATGAAATTTCCCAAGAATGTCGAAAGGGGTTAAAGAACAGTATCCATGATGAAACTTATAATAAGGGACGTTATAGGCAACTCACAATACACATGGGACAAACCGGTGAATTTTTTTATATTAATGACAACTATTAAAAGAGATGGTGTAACTCGACCAATAAGGCATTCATGACCCTAACATGATGAAACTTTATATAAGCAACACAGGGGTCAAATGATGACACTTTTGAAAAAATAAGGTATGGCCACAAAGAGAAATTCGCTCGCATCGATAGTCAAGTCAGAATAGGATAGTGATGCAGTCAAGTACATTCACCTTTGTCATTATATTTTGACTCTTCATAAACATGTCAATGTTGAGACATCAACATGGAGCAAAAACCTTGGATGATTTTGTAGCTTTGTTCTTGTGAGATGTGATGTTAGGGAAATATCATGTAGAGATAATATTGATAAGTATGAAGAGAGTTGTGATATTTTTCATTGTAGAATGCTCAAATATTGTATCCTAAATGTTGTATGAAGGTCTCAATGCTTGTGTAGATGCAAGGATTAAATACCTAGAGTTTGAGGACTAGGATGGACATGTATACTTGGAGGCTAGCACTATGGTAGTCTTGTTACCTAATTTTGTGATGAAACATGGTTGGGGTTTCTAAATCCTAAGGAAAAAATGCTAGTTTGGAGAGCTTGTTTGATATAAGTTTGTTGTATGTGCTAAGGAGGACTTACTAGTGTTGATTATTACACATTGAGGATCTCTAGTTGAGTAACCAGCCTTGGTTGGAGACGTTCTTAGCAAGGAGGAGTTTGTGTCTAGGGTTTTATTATGGTTTCCCTCGATATGGGTTGGAGATATTGAGATTTGATGTTAGGGAAATATCATGGAGAGATAATATTGATAAGTCTGAAGAGAGTTGTGATATTTTTCATTGTAGAATGCTCAAATATTGTATCCTTGATGTTGTATGAAGGTCTCAATGCTTATGTAGATGCAAGGATTAAATACCTAGAGTTTGAGGACTAGGATGGACATGTATACTTGGAGGCTAGCACTATGGTAGTCTTGTTACCTAATTTTGTGAAGAAACATGGTTTGGGTTTTTAAATCCTAAGGAAAAAATGCTAGTTTGGAGAGCTTGTATGATATAAGTTTGTTGTATGTGCTAAGGAGCACTTACTAGTGTTGATTATTACACATTGAGGATCTCTAGTTGAGTAACCAGCCTTGGTTGGAGAGGTTCTTAGCAAGGAGGAGTTTGTGTCTAGGGTTTTATTATGGTTTCCCTCGATATGACTTGTACCAGCTTTGTGATAAATTTGTGGTATGCACTTGTGTTTCATATATATATATAAATGCATGTGTATATATATATATATATATATATATATATATATATATATATATACCCAAATTTGTGTAATTTCATATTTAATTTTTGACTTGCACTATCTTCTTGATAGGGTAATTTCCAACACTTAATGTTCATGTTGATTTGACAAAGAATAGAGTTGAAACTTTTATGTAATTTGACATATAACTTGAAAGAGAGAATATTTATAATTGTACATTTTTTTAGATAACATGAATTTTAGATCTAGTACTTGCTTGGAAAAGTGTGCACCAAGGGTTAAAACTTGTTATAATTTGTTTGATATCAATTTTTAGAGTTTCCTAGTTGTTGGGTTGAAGTGAACTGGGATATTTTTTATGTTTTCTATTGCAAATTAATATTTTAGATTAATACTAAGGCTATAAGCTCACAAAAATTAGATCTAGGAAACCTCCAATGTGAGGTGAGATTTTTCAATTTGTATTAAAATACATTTCATGAAATTTCAACAATATAGGTACGGGGATTAATTTCATAGGATTAGTTTTTAACTCCTGCAAGTTCCCACATAAGATGAATTAATAGACTGCTCCCTAAAATAAGAGAGGACAAATAAATGATAATATAACAGAAAATGAACATTGTGAAAAATATCTAGCTACTAGTTGATATAAGCCTAATATTAAGCATTCATTTTCCAACCATCTTGTTGGGAAAGAGCACTTATTTCACAAACCCAAACTGGTCAAAACACTATAAATGTGATAAAATACATGAGTTTTAAAGCCTTCTCATTAATTTCAATCATGTGCCAAAAAGTGTCTATTTAAACCATAATCACTCTACTCGTGCTCTTTCATTAATCCCTTCGATTCATTTCTCCCTCCCATAAATGGATCTAGGAGGAAAAATCCCATCATATCAATTGGTCAAGGCGATTTATTTTCAAGTTATAATCACCATCTTAGCACACTATTATGGAAACATGTTCCCTCTCAATTCATGGAAATTTAGGAAACCTCAATGCCTAATGTCAAGCTTCTCTTGTCAATCTTATTGTTGAAGACATTATCTATAGTTGAAAAAGATCTCATTGGCCAAATTATATGGCTCAAGCACTCTCTCAAAGCAATGGACCAATGGATGAAAAAAATATAGATGGAAAAGGTAACAAGTATGTTGTCTTATTGTTTATGCGGTACATGACATTACACTTCTTTGTTCAAATTTAAACAGGACAAAGATATTACCTTGAAAAGTAGTCCATGCTTCATGGTTCTAAGAGGTATTTAGCTCAGTGGTTGGACCTTAAAATTCACCCAGAGGTGCATTTTCCCTCTCCAAATATAGTAGGGTTGAGGCTTCCCCACCTCCTTTTGCATTGCTGGTACAAAAAATCCCTAGAAGTTATTGGAAATTCCCTTGGAAAATACATTGATAAATATAAACCTCACATATATGTTTACCTATATAAGGATCTACATTGAAATTCATTTGGACAAATTCCTACTGAAAGCAATAACTTTATCTCTAGTGAACTAGACCCATTTACATAATATCAATTATGATAAAAATCCCTTTTAAATTCAAAATAAACAATGAATATTGACACTTTTCCAAATATTACTTATCACAAATTATATCGAAGCCCCTCCTAAAAATACTGATCAATGGAAGTAAGTTAAGAAAGAATCAATTAAATATTGTTAGCCCGGGAAAGGGGCATAAGAAGGAACTTCGCGCGCGCAGCCAAGGAAAATGCGTTGCACTGGCGATAGAAGCAAGGGAAGAGCGTGAAGGAGGAAAAGGGCCCGCGAAGGTAGAACAGAGAAGTGAGCGGCAAACGAAAAGCGAGCGCGAAAGGGAAAAACAGCCGGAAAGCAACATATACAGAATCCAGATCATGGCCGTATAACACGATGTAAACCTGCAGCTAAGCACGTACGAGAAGATATTTGTAAGTCAGGTCGATAGTGCCTCGCGTCAAGTCATGATCACCACAGCTATAACCAGAGGGGCGACTGATGGTGACAGCTAACAAACTGTCGGGATGCAGTTGGCCCTGTGTGGCCATGTAAATTAGTATAAATAGGAAGGTTGCAATGGTTAGAGGGTTGGTCTGTAAGGTTTTCATTGATCTTTGTTCAGTTTTCAGTATTTTGTTATTCAGCGATAATCCATGGAAGGGGGTGTCTTTTATGGTGTAATGTCATAGCGATCATAAGAGGAGTAGACTCAAGAAGAGTATGGTAGCATTAGAAGAGTTGTTGAGTCGGGGATCTGACTGCAGTGGGAGCAGACCGCTAGGAGTAGGAGTAGAGTAGGAGAGCGAACCAGAGAGCATGAGAACTATGAGTCTGAACTTAAAGACATATCTCAAGATCAGTCTGCATCCCGCAGACTACAAGGTGCTATATCCTTTCTCATGCCAGATGAAGAGCACCTTGGTGGTTTTTCCCAGATGGGTTTCCACGTTATTTCTTGTGTCCAAATGAATGATTGATGTGGTGAATGTTTATGTGATTGATTAATAGTTGCTTTCCATATAATGTTAAATGTGGTTTAGTCTCTGTTAGTTTATTGCAATTGGTAGATGGATGAACAAAATATCTTGTTGAATGGAAACTATATAGATATATATCATTCTGTATAATTCATGTTATGAATCCCGACTTAAGTGATAGAGCAGATTGATGTGAGTCAGTTGCGTCGCACGAGTTTCTCCAGCTGTGAGGGGGAAAGGAAAGTCAAGTCATGTGCGATGACATAAAGTTGTGCTCGTTCGCATAGAACCGACTCCTCCGTCCAGTTGCTCTATCGCCTTCGTTGAGCTCCTTGGTTGCGAGCCAAGGGACTATACTTCCCCGACAATCGCGGAAACATGGTTTCGGCGGTTACCCATCTATGAGATATCTCGGGTGAGACTGCGCCTGCTTCGCAAGTGTTGCCAATGGGGCTTGCTCTATCGGGCCAGTATCTCGGGTAGTTGTTGGATCGGCAAGCTGCGCAAAACCTAGGTCGCGCAAGTGGGGGAAAGTGGCCAACAAATGGTTCCGTTGTCAGGACCCTTTGACTAAATCGGGGAAATGGTGTGGCACCCAACGAAGGAGGAGATAGAAGACTGGCTGGATGCTAAAACGTTGGTGTTTGCGCAAGAAGAAAGTGCAGGAACATGGTTCAGCGCAGAAAGATGGTTAGATGATTATATATACTCTGATATTCACGAGATCTTCTTTGTTGAGTTTCTTGTTCTACTACATGAATGGTTGGTAGGATTGGCATCTAGACAAACCAACTACCAGACAAGGGAGATTACTGAGTGGAGCGACCAACTGGTTCAAGAGGTAACCAATGTAAGTAACGTTGTCTCAAGAGCTGTTGATTTTTGGGTTGATAGTGTATTGCAAGGGTATATTACTGAGATTGCAGTAGATACTATAACTTCATATAGTGAAGTTGAAAGAGATTTCTTCCAAGGATCGCAAAGGAGATACTTATTGAGTATAAGTACATGGATAAAACTACTTGCTTATGAGAAGGGTATTTTACATTTGGATAACTAAGTTGTGTGTCTGGGAGGGGGCTATGTCGCTAACAAGAAGATAAGAACATGGGGAAGAGTGCGTGGAGATGTTCCCCAGAAGAACAGAACCTGAACTTGAGGTTGGAGTCCTAAGGAGTGGGAGAATATTTAGATTAGGAAAGAGAAGGAAAACCGAAAGGGGACGCTGGAATCCTATTTTATTCGAGGGAAGCGAACACGAACTTCAGTCGCGTGAAGACGAAGGGTCTTGCGACGAAGAGGAGGACTATAGCCCGATCTCAGAAGGACCTGAAGATCCAAATAGCTCTGACGAGACCTCAAGGTCAGAGCACAATTATATCACACCAGCAATCTCTCCTGAGACGAGATCTAGAGTCTCATCCCCTGAAAGGACCTCTAATACGGATAGGACTAGCCCTGGAACTAGTGCGCAAGAAGGTATAGCTTAGTTAAACCCTATTCCAGAAAGCCTGAACTTTGCAGAAAATCAAATCCCATAAAACTTGGTGTGCCGCTACTAATAGTGGCATGGCGTAAATGTATAGCTCAAAATGCTATGATCTTTGAAGAGAGGATTACCCGTCCACTTCAATGTGAAATTCAAAGCTTAAACATTAACAATAATTGTAAATATGCCAAGACAGATTGTAAAGGTTGTAAAGATGTCAAAACATATTGTTGTTGAGATTTATGACAAGAACATGACTCGGGGTTATTTTGATGGTGCCTCATAGGAAGATCCTCCATTGGGTCTAGAAGTGGGTGTTCTTCATTTATTTGATTCTCATTCTCTATAAAGTCTTAATGATAGTTCAGGTTCCTACGCAAATAATTTTTCTAAACTAATTCCATCAAAGTTATTATTAACTCTGTTTATGGAGTATGGCATCAAGCATCTTCAGGTTTTTGGGGATTCATTGCTTGTTATAAAATGGATGCAGAATGATTTTTCTTTAAGAAACTTCATGATTCATCCCTTATTTGATGACATTTGAAATATTCAATATGTTTTCAAAACTAATTCATTAATTGAGCATATTTTCAAAAAAAGAAATCTCCAAGTCGGTGATCTCTCGAAAGGGGGTCTAGATCTAGTGAGAGGCCAGTGGATACTTCAGGAGGTCTAGGAGAGTGTCCCATTTACTTTCACACTATCCTCTTTTCTATAAATCCAATAGGTATCATGCTCTAGGGGGGTAATGTTGAATTTTATAATTGCTTGCTTTGTTAATCTTGGTACTAGTGTTGTTTTGTGTGTTTTTAAAGATCATATGCTTCTTAGAAATATCCAAAGAATCTTGTATTTAGAAATATCTTGGAGAAGTTGTAGAAGGTGACAATCTGATTTTAGTTTGGTGGAGGACTATTTTGTACTCTTCGCCATTTTGTACATGTGTCAGGTTATCTTTTTTAATTCCAATGGCACTAATTGATATGTATTTTGTTTCTTAGATAAAATAAAGTTAAAAATTTTCCATTGAACAAAAAAGAAGTGATGCAAGGTCTAGTTAAATCTAAGCGGCCAACTCTTTCCTCATCCAAGAGACCTAGAACACTTTGTAATATTATAGTTAGGAAAAACGCAATGGATAATAATAAAGGAATAGCAGTGAGTGATGGGGATGCATTGGGAGGCATATCCACTCTATGGGAACATTTTTTTTCATTTGCTTTCTCAACAATATATTTATCCATTATGCATAATAAATCCTTTGTAAATAAAATTTAACTCTTCAACATCTATGCCCCAATTCAATATAGGGAAAAGCATGATTGTTGTAACTCTCTAAAAATGATGAGTGAAATTTTAACATTCAAAACTATGCCTAGGTAAGAGATTTTAATATGGCTATGACTATTGAGGAAAAGCATGCGGAACTTTCATAATATATCAGTTTAGAGAGAAACTAGATGATCTCATCTCAGACTAGGACCTCATAGATAGATATCAAGCAAAAAAAGAAAGTTTGGATGGAAAAATAATCATCTAAGACTAGGGCATATAGCTGCTAGACAAGACAAATTTTTCATTTACAATAATTTTCTCTTGGAATATCCCCAATTCATGTTGTACATCCTTCTATCAAGGGTGTCAAACCATATGCTTGTTTTGATACTAATATAGGTAATTCCAAAGAATGGGGCTAGTTCTTTTATATTCAAATTGTTGTGGCTTCGGGATGCAAAAGTGATGGAGATCATAGGAAAAACATGGAGAGGTTCAATCCAAGGACCTCCATTTTTCATTTGGGAATCAAAGCTCTGAGACACCAAACATGAATTAAAGGCATGAAAAAACATTTTTTCTATCCCTCCCTCTCAAACAATATTTGAGGTCCAAAATTGGTTGGTAGCACTCCAATCCTATATAAAAACACAACTAATCTCCCCCCAAATGCTTGAGGAAAAGCACCCCTTATCAAGTAAAATGCATCAATCCTTTAGGCAAGGGAAGGAGCAATGGAGGCTCAAATCCAAAAGCTTGTGGCTGAAATCGGGGGTCAATATTACGACTTTTTTATAATCAAGAAAGGGCCAGACATTAGATAAATAGTTTATGACTCACTTTAAAAAATAAGAATCCATTTCAAATTTTGAAGAAATTTAGCTTACTACCTATGATCATTTCAAATCCCTTTTCACGGAGGACCCAAAAATATGGAGTATGTCCAAGCTATGTTGCAAGATATTCCTCAACTAGTATCCACTGAGGATAAGATCATGCTTTCAAGAATAAAGGAGGATGTTGTGAAGGAAATATGGATCTAAATCCGAATAAAGCTCCTAGATAAATGGATTTACAATGATTTTTTGTTGGGCATGTTGGTTTATAATTAAAAAATCTCTGTCATGTGTTGAACAAATCTCAAAGCAAAGACAAGTTGAACAAAGGTACCACTCTTCTTTTCTGGCTCTCATTCCTAAAAATCCCTTCAAAATGTTAAGCATTTTGGCAATATAACATCCCTATATAACACCTCATATATAACCCTATATGTCAATATTCCTAAAGAACCCTTCAAAATGTTAACCCTATATAACACCCCATATAACATTTTGACAATAACCTTAGTAAACCATTTGAATAGAATTCTCCCTAATTTAGTATCAAAAAGTCTAGGAGGTTTCGTTTAAAAGCATCAGATTACTAACAATACATTTCTTGTATGAGAGTCTATACATTCAAGTAGGACTAACAATGAAAAAAGAATGGTCTTGACGATAGACATGCCCAATGTTTACAAGTAGGATTGTCACCCTTTTATGTTTGTTGTAATGTATTTTGACTTTGTAGATTGTTTAATAAGATGGGTAAAGATTGTATACATTGTTCTTAGACTGCCTTTTTGGTAAATGATAGGTTGGTGTCTCCCTTTCAAAGTAAGAGGGGTTTGAGGCCAAGCTATCCATTTTCTCCACTATAATATGTACTAATGGCAAATCTTCCAAGCAAGAAACTTAACAAATATGGATTGGAGGAAGTCTTAAGAGGATCCAAATAATACAAGGTGTTAAGGACATGAATCACTCCCAATTTGCAAATGATACATTGCTTCTGGGAGGATCCTAGCACTGCCACTTAGTTTAAAAAGGGGTTGGAGTAATATTTGGAGGTTTTGGGAGGTAGGATCAACAAATCCAAATATAACATTTATAGTTAGAACAACCCTCCTCCCATTCTTTAGAGAAATGCTCAAATCGTGGATTTCCTTTATACATAATTAGACATACTATATTTGGGAATTCCAATAGTCCTTTCATCTTCAAAGTCATGATATTGGGATGATATTTTTATCGAATTAAAACAAAATGTAGCAATTTTCTCAATGTTTAAACCTAGTGCAATGAGTGCTACTAATAAAGTCAATCCTATCAATTCTTCCATTTGCAACCATGGAACTTTCCTGTTAGCACCAATAGGGGTTATGCAATAGATAGGAAAACAAATTAGGAAGCTAACATGAATTATGTACAAACATTTATTTGTATGAGCTTGAACTCTTGCACATAAGCATGTAATGCAATTTTATTTTCAAAATAGAGTTTATATAAGAAAAGGGGTAGGTGAGAGATTTATCCCCTCGAAGTTGGAGAGGTGGCAGGTTTGACTCGCTTGATTCGCTCAACGTTAAGCTTTGTTCTATGATATTCCTTAAAAAAATGGGTAAGTGTATGATATTAGGTTAGTTTTTCTCTAATAAGATTACAAGTGTATTTTTCTTCCATTGTTATATCATGACCCCTCTTTATCATAACTCCCCTCTTTATTGTCTTGGAATAACTACATTTGAAATTTGAATGTATATCCAAATAACATAGTATAAAACACTTCATGCACTCGATATAATACATTCCTCTTTAACATGACCTTATCCTTGAGGTCCTACTTTAAAAAGTGCTATTACAAATTCCAACAAAAACATGCCATCAAAATTTAGTGTTGACACTATCGGTATAATTACAACATGTTTATGGATCTTTAGCAAGGATTCGCCTCACTTCTCTCTGTCGTGAGATGGGCTTTCTCCTTTTTCTCCGGCACCCAAATACTGCTCTCCAACAGTTTCACAGAAATCCCTCTCTAATATTGATATTTGTCGTATGAATGTTCACCACAGTCGCATGTTTTGTTGCTATGTTAGTTAACATCCAAGGGGATTCAACCTCCACAACTCCAACATGTTTGTCCACCAAATAGTGAATAACTGATAAGTCTTACTGTAATCCTCTTAAAGCCTTAATATTGATGTTTGTCATATGAATGTTCAATCCTCTGAAAGTCCTAATATTGATGTTTGTCATATGTTCATAACAGTAGCATGTTTTGTTGCTATATTAATTAACAACTAAAGGGATTCAACCTCCACAGCACCAACATGTTTGTCCAAAAGGTCTTACTGTAATCCTCTAACAAGTCCTAGTATATACTAAAACTGGATAAACAATATTATAATTGAATGGTGATCCTCTAACTAGTGCTCTATCGCTTTTATTGAATAATCTCAACCTTTACTAATTATAAGTAACTCTACCTTCTTTTTTTTAATTGTACTTAATCCTATCTTTTTATTTATAATGAAATGACTACGTCAATGAAAGAATAAATACATAGAAACTTGAAGACAAAGTGATCGATGAGAAAACCAGCTATACAAATTGGGAATGGAGTAATTAGATGGTAGAAGAAGCGAATGCAATATAAGTAATAAATAGTAAGAAAACCAGCTATACAAATTGGAAATGGAGTAATTAGATGGTAGAAGAAGCAAATGCAATATAAGTAATAAATAGTAAGAATTGGGAATGAAATAATTAGATGGTAGAAGAAGCGAATGCAATAGAAGTAATAAATAGTAAGATTGGATGAAGATAAAGAAAGATGAATTTAAAAACGTGGAAGAAAACAACAAAAGAACAAAACCAAGTTTTTTTCCAAAGATAAATTCATTATATTTGATATTTGTGACAAGAAAATCAAAATATACATTGTTTTGTTTTGTATGGACTCAACTTATCTCAACTCAGGAGAGCTGATTTATTTAGACATCTGCAGTTTAAAACCTACATAATAAAGTCATTTACCAACAACCAAAAAACAACTCAAAATTACATATTTATGAGAAGTAATAAATAGTAAGAATTGGGAATGAAATAATTAGATAATAGAAGAAGCGAATGCAATAAAAGTAATAAATAGTAAGATTGGATGAAGATAAAGAAAGATGAATTTAAAAACGTAAAAAACAAAGGAACAAAACCAAGATTTTCTCCAAAGAAATCAAAATATACATTGTTCTGTTTTGTATGGACTCGACTTATATGAACTCAGAAAAGCTGATTTCTTTAGACATCTGCAGTCTAGAACCTACATAATAGAGTCATTTACCAGCAACCAAAAAGCACCTCAAAATTACATATAGATGAGAATTACACTCTCAGTGCATATAGCTAAATCAGATTCCATATCACTAGAAAACCAAGTTACCACTATAAATTTCAAGTAACTAAAAATTCTCATATAACCTGTCAAGCCTAATTCAAGAAAGTATCATAAGAGAACATCTGAGATAGTACCAGCATAGATCCATCTTAAACCCGGATCTACCATAAGAGAAAAATGTGGATAAGAATAAAATAAGATGTATCATTAACCACAACCTAAAAGATCAAAAGCTTCTCTGTTATAGTTAACTTAAAGAAGAAAACCAGCAATGCTAAAATAAAAACTAACTCTCACAAGCTCCCTAGTCATGGAATGAAAAATGTCAAATTTGTGATACTAAAAAAGTGTAGAGGAAGAAAAGTACCATCTTAGAATGTTGTCAGCACACCCACATTAAATCTCAATTTCATAGTATTTGTGACAATAGTCACAATACTAACCTTCCTAACATGTTAACTTATCAAAATTGAGGAGATTTAGAAAAGCTTCTCTTAAATCTTTGGAAAATAGAAATAAAATTATAAAGAAAATCAAGTAATAGCTTCCCTCAAGTCCTTTGGAGAATAGAAATAAAATTTTAAAGAAAATCAAGTAATTCTTCACCATATCCCATAAACCAAAGTTGGTCTCAGTAAACAGTAAAAATGATGACCATTGTTTTTGCTTGAAAACCATCTAATATTTATTGTGACTTGTTATAAAGACCACTAGCATTATTATTATGTTAAATACATGCAGCACATTCCACAGTACAGGAAAACAGTATAATAATTCCTCACCAAAGCACCAACCATATGTTTTGCTGATGCAAGACATAATACATTACAGGTTGCACTGGTAAATGACAAAAAAAATGCCATCTGTGATTTCTATTACATGAGAGAGCCTTTGAGTACGGAAACTGATTAGCAACATGTAAATAAATTATAAGAAATCGTTAAAAAAACAAAATTTTTAGAGACAAATGTAGTTGTCCTTTCTCCAGGTATGCTCTCTGCTCTATTACATAGAAAGCACCATGGCAAATATCCACTAGAAGAACAATTAATCAAAGGTAAAACAGACACAGAACTCTACAATATAGAGTAAAAGATGCAAGAACCGGAAGAATAATGTGCATAAAGCAGTTGACTTTTGGCAAATAATGATCGTAGGCTACCACCTGAAATTCAAAACAAATAAGAAACTGAAACAGGCAAAGGCAAATTGCCCTAACTTTTATATGCTTCTTGAAAAACAGTTTCTGGAAACTTAGAATGCACACAAGAAAACCACCTCAATGGTTATTTGACAAATCATTATCACTTTTGCTGCACTTGGCGATGTATCTGAAGAAGCCATTCTACATATCCACTGGTCCCTGCAATCTGATCTTCCACAAGATTGAATAATAGAAGAGAACCTTCTCTTGGTTGCTCCCCCTGTCTTAATAGATGGCAATGCTGATAAAATGCAGGATCTATATCTCTCAATTTCTTTAAAGTGACCAAGAGCTTTCTTGAGAGCTCATTATTCTGATCAATTACTGGTACCTGTTCATGTCACCAGCAAGCACTCCATTAAAATTTGAAAGTAGGAAAGTCATCATTTACTTACGAAAAGGCAAATGAAACGCACAGGTGGTAAAAATAATCAAATTCCAACACAATTTACATCTTAAAATAAGAAAAAACCTTTTCATTGTGAATACACAAGGATTTTGAAGTTTAACCAATAAATAAGGCTAATACTATTATCCAGAATTAGAAAGCAACAGGAAATAGCTGTTCGTGGTCTTGATTGCTGACTGTCAGCTGTAAGTCAAAACTGGATCTAATTTCAGGGTAAATTGTATGTCTGTGAGAGAGAGAGAGAGAGAGAGAGAAGGGGAGAGAGGCACTGCTTTGAAGACAAGAAATCTCCATGTCTAGGGCCATATAAAATAATCACACAAAAGTAACATCATTTTTCAAAGTTGAGTTGCAGCTTTTGTTGAATATCATGGTGAACATCATGGCAAACATAGGAAGTAACATCTTACGTACTTTTAGACATTGGAGAACATCAAGGCGGGCGATTTTGGCAAGGTGGCACTACAAACAGTTCACTCTCTCACTTTCTGATTTATTGCAAAAATTACACTGGTCTTTCTCCCACACAGACCCTTACAAATTACAACATCACTAGTAACTGTCTCTTTCCTTCACCATTTTGAAATGCTTTAGGGTTTTATGAAACTCCGAAAATGTGTGGGATATGATATAGACTGCCTTTAGCTGAGGGATAAAAAGTCAAGGCAGACAAATAAAAAGCAAAACTTCAAAATAGCTCCTCTAATGCTGAATCAACTAAGCCCTTCACTGGTTTATTGCAAAAATTACAATAGATCTTTCTTCCACCAAGGACCTTACAAAATGACCAGCAACAGTCTCTTTCCTTCACCATTTGTATGAGAAAATCCGTATGCTAAGCTTAATTGGCCAAGTAAAAAGTTGTTCACAAGCAATAACAGCTGAAACACAAATGATTTAACTTAGACAACCTTCCATCTTGAAAACTATAATCCAAGAAAGGTTCCTGATTGTTAATAGTCAAATGCTGCAAAGATGAATTTATGGATCCACAGTTCCCAACAATTATTGTACCAAATATCCAATATGATTACAAGAAAGCATGCACTACTTTGTGGCTCCCTTCTTACGATCTCTCAGTGAAATTGCTGCAAGTAAGATGACCACTTCATATAGATATACTGTTGAGTTTTGGATAGTGTTTAGTAATTCATGTCAGAAAATTCACTTACCAAGAAGAACTACATCTTAAGTACATTAAATTATGGAGTCCAGATCTAAGGAATAGCCATCTTAGAAGAGATTAAGCCTTTCAGGACTCTTGTGCAATCAAATCCCTGGGCTGGTTGCCTCTGCGAAAATTGTGGGCCTCACTCGATGTCCCCGCCGGGTTAGGTTTCCAAAACTACAACCATATGGTTTGTTGATTTTCTGAGCAGCATCGAGAGCCCTTCTCTTCGAAGAATGGGACCACCTGGTCCGAGACCACGGTGAAGACTCAACCCAGTGTTGAGTGACCATTCTGTTGAATGGTAGATATCTGGTCTGGGACCAGGATATAAACCCAAATCTGCCTTGGGTAGACTCAACCTTGTGTTGAGTAGACATCTGGTCCGGGACCACGATGTAGACCAATCTGGCACTGGTAGACTCAGCTTAGTTCTAAGTAGCCATTCTCTGGGAGAATGAAGACACTGTAAGCCCTAGACTGGGTCCGGGCATGTGTGTGGCACTTTGACCCTTGATCTATGGGCTTGGTGTGCTTCTCCAAGGATTAGCTACCCTTGGTTAAGTTACCCTAGTACCAGATCTAGGTGTCACACAGTGTGTGAGATAAAAGCATTAATAACTCTCTTGGTTTATGATGATGTACTTTTGAAATTTTAAAAAAAGGGTACCACAGGTAATGACCACAGGGGCACTTGGTAAAAGGCCAAAGTCAAAAGTCAAAAGAAAAGAATAAAAGTACCTTTTCGGTAATAGTGAAAGTGAAATTAGGAAAAGAATAAAAATATTATTATTTTTATCTTTCCTAATCTTGTCCACCTAAAAGGACTTCTTATAAAAGTCAAAGGAAAAAAATAAAAGTACAATTTTGGTAAAAGTGAAGTGAAATTTGGAAAATAATAAAAATATTATTATTTTTATTTTTTCTTAATTAAAGAAGGACTTCTTATAAAAGTCAAAGGAAAAATAAAAGTACCTTTTTTTGGTAAAAGTGAAAGTGAAATTAGGGAAAGAATAAAAATATTATTATTTTTATTTTTCCTAATCTTGTCCACTTAGGGGTGAACAAAGGCTATAAAAGAAGATCAAGCCTTCTCATTTGTTACACACACTTTTGCTCTCACAGGAGAAGAAAACTATCTTATGTTCAAACCCTCAGCTAGGGTTTTATTAGCAAAGTCCATCTTCAACATTTTTGCACAACTATCTTTAGCATTCCATTTTTTGGGCAGATTTCAGCAGTTTGATATTTTCGGGCAATTTTCAGCAGTCTGATATTTTTAGACAGTCTGATATTTTCGGGCAATTTTCAGCACGCTGATATTTTTGGGCAGTTTTCAGACAGTCCGATATTTTTAGGCAGTTTTCAGGAGGCTGATATTTTCAGGTAGTTTTCAGACAGTCTGATATTTTCGGGCAGTTTTCAGTAGGCTCATATTTTTGGGCAGTTTTCAGACAGGCTGATATTTTCAGGCAGTTTTCAGCAGTCTGATATTTTCAGGCAGGAGAGAGAAAATCTCAGTTTTTCTGAGAAAGCCCTAAATTGGTAATTTTCTGTAATTCTAGAAATTGTGGGTAAAATTATCAATTTAATTTTTACTGATGAATTTTACAGTTACTGTGGTCAAAATCCAGATCTAGATTTGAGGAATTTTTTTGAAGAATTTCTTAAGCCATCTCATTTACAAAATGAGCTATTAATGCTTTCGGGGTTTTTGTCCTTTGAAGGTTTCCCCAGTGAAAAAATATTGTGTCCATGTGTGCTAATGTGCTGAATGTGTTTCTACTACACTACTAATCTATTTATGTTTATCTGCAAATTTATAAAGTTTATGCTAATACTGAAAATTTAACATGGTATCAGAGCTTAGCATGTGAAAACACAGTAAAAGGATACTGTTGTTGTTTCTCACTAGATCTTGGACTAAGATTTGCAAATCTAACATTTGGATAAGTGACAGAGATGGCTACCGTTGGTTTCAAACCGGAAGAGAAGCTCTCTGGTTCAGCAAACTTCAATTCCTGAAAGGCCAGGGTGACAGCTATTTTTGATGAAAATGACTTGGATGACATTGTTCTTAATGTCACAGAAGAGCCAACTACAAATGTTGGTAGGCTTGCCTACAAGAGGAATCAAGGTAAGGCTAGAAGAGTTATTTATGATTCTATCAAAGAAGAATTGATGCCTAACATCACATCCTTGAAGACTGCTAAAGAATGCTATGATACATTGGATAACCTCTATGAAAAGAAGGCTCCCAGTCAAAAGAGAGTCTTAAAGAAGAGGCTACGAACTTTGAAGCTGAACAAAGATGAAAGTGTTGGTTCCTTCTTCACCAAGATCAAACAGGTAAGAGATCAACTCCTTGCTATTGGTGTTACTGTTGATGATGATGATCTTGTACAAACAGTGCTTAATGATCTCCCAAGCTCTTGGGAAACCTTCATGGCATCCATCTGTGGATGAGAAAATCAGCCAATCTTTGAAAGGCTTTGGCATGATTGCATTCAAGAAGAAGCAAGGAACACTGACAAGGTAATCAAGCAAGATAACCTTGCACTTGCAGCAAAGACCAAGAAGTTCAAGAAGCCTTTCCCTCAGCAGAAGAAGGGTAAGAAACCTCAGGGTAAGTTTTCTGACATGTCCAAGATTAAATGTTATACTTGTCACAAGTTTGGACATTATGCTAGAGACTGCAAGCAGAACAAGAAGAAACCCCAAGAGAAGGTTTCAAGCATCTACTGCAGAAGCAGAGGAAGAAGAAGATGAAGAACCAAAGAAGAAGAAGAAAACCAAGGCTAATAAAACGGATGAGCCTAAAAGAGAGTACTATTTGATTTCTGCTCTAACTGGTTCTTTCTCAACTTGCTCCACTTCTTGGTTGGTGGACAGTGATGCCTCCAGGCACATGACAGGTAACCGTGGTACCCTTACCAGTTACAGAAAGAAGAAGTTCACCCCTCAGGTAGAACTTGGAGATGACTCCACTTACAAGATTGAAGGAGTTGGCTCAACTTCACTTCAACTTGACTCAGGTACGGTTCTTCATATTGATGATATTCTTTATGTTCCTGGGTTAAAGAAGAATCTTTTATCTGTTGCTTGTTTAGAAGACAAGGGCCACAGAGTCTTATTTATGGACAAAAAGGTTTTTTTATGGGCAAAAGACACAGATCTAGACTTAGCAGTTCAGATTGGGGTTCGAGAGGGAGACCTCTACAAGGCCTCCAAAGTTTCCACTCATGCTTTGGTACATCACACAGTTGATCCTTGTGAACTTTGGCATAGAAGGTTTGGACACCTTCACTACACAGCTCTCCCAGGGTTGCAGAAGATGGTCACAGGTATGCTAGAAGTTTCTCCAAAGCATGAAGGAATTTGCAAAGGATGTGCTCTAGGTAAGAACACTAAGAAATTCTTTCCCAGAAACAAGAGTAGATCTAAAGGCATTTTGGATTTAATTCATTCTGACATTTGTGGGCCCATGTCTTCACCCTCCTTGAGTGGGTGTTTATATTATGTCTTGTTTATTGATGACTACTCTCGGAAGTCTTGGATTTACTTCCTTAAGGCCAAGAGTGAAACCTTTGACAAGTTCAAAGAGTTCAAGACACTAATTGAAAATCGGACTGGCAAGCACATCCGTATCTTGAGATCAAATAACGGAGGTGAGTATGAATCTAATGAGTTTGATGATTTTTGTCGAGAAGCAGGAATCAAGAAAGAGCTAACAGTGTCTTACAACCCCCAGCAGAATGGGGTTGCAGAAAGGAAGATTAGAACGATCTGTGAAGCTGCTAAAGCCATGATCACTGATCTAGATCTTCCTTTGTCTTTACGGGATGAAGCTACCAGAACTGCAGTGTACATCCAGAACAGAAGCCCTCATGCTATCTTGGGTGAAAAGACTCCAAAAGAAGTCTTCACCAAGAAGAAACCTGCAGTTGATCACATGAGGATATTTGGCACTCCTGTGTATGTTCATGTGCCAAAAGAAAAGAGGGCCAAGCTAGAGCCTTCCGGTAAGAAAGGCTTATTTGTTGGGTACAGTGATTGCTCGAAGGCTTATCGAGTATATATACCTGGACAGAGGTACATTGAGGTCAGCAGAGATGTGATCTTCCATGAGGAAGTGGTGTTTCGTAAAACACTAGAGCTTTCACCGGAAGATGCAATTCCTCCACTTGAGTTTCCAGATTCAAAAATTCAAAGGGAGGAAGAGTTTGTGATCAAACTCCAGATGTTCCTGAGAACATTGAAAGTCCACTAGAAGAACTACTTGAAGTTTCTCCTTCCAAAAGGAGACCTGCTTGGTACCAAGAAACAGTACAAGAAGCCGAGAAGCATAAAGCTCCTCCAGGGACTTTCAGAGAAAGCATAAGACCACAAAAGTACTCCAATCTTATGAGTCAGCTTATCAGTTCAGAACCTTCATCGTACGAAGAAGCAGCAAGTAAACAAATATGGGTTGATGCCATGATTGAAGAGTATAAGTCAATCATGAAGAATGATGTTTGGAAAGTTGTTCCCAGACCTATAGGAAAGTCGGTAGTGACTTCCAGATGGCTTTATAAGATCAAGCATGCTGCAGATGGCAGTGTGGAGAAGTATAAAGCCAGATTCGTAGCTCGTGGCTTCACTCAAAAAGAAGGCATTGACTATGACGAGACATTTGCACCTATTTCCAGGTACACTACCATCAGAACTATCATCTCACTTGCTGCAGTATTCAGATGGAAGTTACATCAGATGGATGTAAAGACAGCCTTTCTCAATGGTAAGATTGAGGAAGAGGTTTATATTGAACAACCTGAAGGCTTTGTTACTCATGGGAAGAAGACCCATGTATGTAAACTGAAGAAAGCCTTGTATGGACTAAAACAGGCTCCGAGAGTCTGGTATGCCAGGATGGATGGATTTCTCCATAGCTTGGGGTTCTCCAAAAGTACAGCTGATTCTAACTTGTACTTTAAAGTTGTTCATAATCATGTCTTGATACTTGTTCTATATGTAGATGACTTGTTTCTTACAGGTGATGAACAGTTGATAAACCAGTGTAAGAGGGAGCTTACCTCTGAATTCGAGATGAAGGATCTCGGAATGATGCATTACTTCCTTGGCTTAGAAGTCTAGCAAAAGCCAAGTGAGATCTTCCTAACACAAGGAAAGTATGCAATGGATATCTTGCAGAGATTTGGGATGTAGAACGGCAAGTCCATGAGCATACCAATGATTACCAACTTGACAAAGTTGCGGGACTCGACCTCTAGTTCACAGAATGTGGACTCTACTCTATATAGACAGCTCATTGGTTCCCTGATGCATCTCGTGAATACGAGACCAGACATCTGCTACACAGTGAATGCACTGAGTTAGTTCACATTAGATCCAAAGCACATACACTTGGTAGCCGCCAAACATGTACTCAAATATGTGCGAGGGACTCTCACTTATGGGCTCAGGTATACTTCCAGCAGTGGAGTATTGTTATCTAGATATTCAGATTCAGATTGGGCTGGCAATGCAGTCGACCGAAAAAGTACCTCTGGTTATTGCTTCAGTATGGGATCAGCAATGATCTCTTGGTCAAGCAGGAAGTCGGGTTCCATAGCTCAAAGTACAGCTGAGGCGGAGTATATTGTTGCAAGCGATGCTTGCAAGGAAGCAGTTTGGCTCAGAAAGTTGTTATCTAATCTGTTCGAGGGAAAGCTTGACTCAACGATCATCCATTGCGATAATCAGAGTTGCATAAAGCTTTCAAAGAATCTAGTGTTTCATGACAGATCAAAACACATTGAAATGAGGTATCATTTCATCAGAGACCTAGTGCAGAGAGGTGCTCTGAAGTTGCAGTACATTCGTATAGATGAACAGATTGCAGATATCTTGACCACAACATCAAAGTTCGTGTACTTTCGTGACAAGCTTGGTATGGCAGAGAATGCCTCTCTCGCTGAGAGGGAGTGTTGATTTTCTGAGCAGCATCGAGAGCCCTTCTCTTCGGAGAATGGGACCACCTGGTCCGAGACCACGGTGAAGACTCAACCCAGTGTTGAGTGACCATTCTGTTGAATGGTAGATATCTGGTCTAGGACCATGATATAAACCCAGATCTGCCCTGGGTAGACTCAACCTTGTGTTGAGTAGACATCTAGTCCGGGACCACGATGTAGACCAGTCTGGGACTGGTAGACTCAGCTTAGTTCTGAGTAGCCATTCTCTGGGAAAATGAAGACACTGTAAGCCCTAGACTGGGTCCGGGCATGTGTGTGGCACTTTGACCCTTGATCTATGGGCTTGGTGTGCTTCTCCAAGGATTAGCTACCCTTGGTTAAGTTACCCCTGGTACGAGATCTAGGTGTCACACAGTGTGTGACATAAATGCATTAATAACTCTCTTGGTTTATGATGATGTACTTTTCAAATAAATAAAAAAGGATACCACAAGGGCACTTGGTAAAAGGCCAAAGTCAAAAGTCAAAGGAAAAGAATAAAGTACCTTTTTGGTAATAGTGAAAGTGAAATTAGGAAAAGAATAAAAATATTATTATTTTTATCTTTCCTAATCTTGTCCACCTAAAAGGACTTCTTATAAAAGTCAAAGGAAAAAAATAAAAGTACCTTTTTGGTAAAAGTGAAAGTGAAATTTAGAAAATAATAAAAATATTATTATTTTTATTTTTTCTTAATTAAAGAAGGACTTCTTATAAAAGTCAAAGGAAAAATAAAAATACCTTTTTTGGTAAAAGTGAAAGTGAAATTAGGGAAAGAATAAAAATATTATTATTTTTATTTTTCCTAATCTTGTCCACTTAGAGGTGAACAAAGGCTATAAAAGAAGATCAAGCCTTCTCATTTGTTATACACACTTTTGCTCTCACAGGAGAAGAAGACCATCTTATGTTCAAACCCTCATCTAAGGTTTTATCAGCAAAGTCCATCTTCAGCATTTTTGCACAGCTATCTTCAGCATTCCATTTTTTGGGCAGGTTTCAGCAGTCTGATATTTTCGGGCAATTTTCAGCAGTCTGATATTTTCGGACAATTTTTAGACAGTCTGATATTTTCAGGCAGTTTTCAGCACGCTAATATTTTTGGGCAGTTTTCAGACAGTCTGATATTTTCAGGCAGTTTTCAGTAAGCTGATATTTTCAGGCAGTTCTCAGACAGTCTGATATTTTCGGGCAGTTTTCAGCAGGCTGATATTTTTGGGCAGTTTTCAAACAGGCTGATATTTTCAGGCAGTTTTCAGCAGTCTGATATTTTCAGGCGGGAGAGAAAATCCCAATTTTTCTGAGAAAGCCCTAAATTGGTAATTTTCTGTAATTCTGAAATTGTGGGTAAAATTATCAGTTTAATTTTTACTGATGAATTTTACAGTCACTGTGGTCAAAATCCAGATTTGGATTTGAGGAATTTTTTTGAAGAATTTCTTAAGCCATCTCATTTACGAGATGAGCTATTAATGCTTTTGGGGTTTTTGTCCTTTGAAGGTTTGCTCAGTGAAAAAATATTGTGTCCATGTGTGCTAATGTGTTGAATGTGTTTCTACTACACTGCTGATCTATTTATGTTTATCTGCAAATTTATAAAGTTTATGCTAATGCTGAAAATTTAACATGGTTTACCCTCAGTACTGTTGATTTTGTACCTAGGAAAGTGTTCCCCTAGGTGACTTTAGCCTTAGTCACTTAAAAGGGGAAATAAAGTGACCCTTGCATTAAATGACTTAAGTGGAGTATTTAATGTGACTTTAGAGATTAATGTCAAGTTTGATAAATTTAAGTGGGTGAGGGAAATTAATTTTTATGAGAAATTGAATGAAGCATTTATTCTCATCCCTAGATCTAATCTAATCTCAGCCATCGGATTAGACGCTCTCTCACCTACCTAGGGTTTTAGACTAAAGCAAGGGAAAAGGCAAAAATGAATTCATTCTTGAGAGAAGAGAGAAGAAGAGAGAGGGCACGAGTTTCGAGGCACCCAGCTGAAGTTTTCACTGTGTGCACGAAAATCAAGACAACATTAAATTGCTTGCACATAAATCAAGGAGAGTACGCCCTTCATTTATTGCGGGCACAGAAATCGAGAAGAGTACGACATCCGTACAGTATGGATTCTGTGCATGGTTTTGAGGTAAACTCAGGGACATAAATCAAGGACAGGCATGTTTTTCAAGGCAAAGGGCAGAGTTTTCTGGCACAATTTTCGAGGTCATACTGCTACATTTAATGATGTCCGTACAGTATGGTCTTGTGATTGTTTTGGCACTGTTTTGAGGGAAGAATTTCAGCATTCTAGCACAGAAATCGAGGACTGATTTTAGCTATTATTTCGGCACATTTATTGAGAAGAAATTTGCACTAAAATCGCAGCAGCATTGGCACAGAAAACGAGGCAGCCTGCTAGGTTGAGATCAGGGATGATTTTAAGAAACTATACTTATTTAAAAGTGTATAAATGTTGGCGAATATTACCAATTCTCAAAACACCAACTATAAAATGATTGGCGATATATTTCAAAAATTATTTTAATTTTCAATGATTTTATAAATTTATATCGTTTATATAATAATTTGGCGATTTTTAGGGTGAACAAATTTTACCCCATCAAAATTGGGTGAAACAGGGCTTCAAAAAATGCAAAATGGCGAATCTTTTTTTGGAGAAAAACATGGAAAAATAGCCCACTGGGCTAAAATTCGCCCCTAAAATTATCCCTGGTTGAGATAAGTTGTATTTTGACTGTAGATGATTGTCTGAATTTTTTCCTAGAAGAAATAATAAAATCTCTCTGTGACTGGTTTTCCCCTTGTGGGTTTTTTCAGGGCCATTGGCCAAAAATTTCTGAGTATTGTGTGTTGAATGGTGTGCATTCATTTTATTTTCTGTCCATGAAAAGATTGAAGTTACAGCAATGTTTTTAAGTCTGAAAATTTATGATTATTTACAGCTTTACTTTTTATGGGTTTGTAAATAAACTAAGATATTTTCACTCCTAAACCGGAGGCTGAAACTTGTGAAAAACTTACATGGTATAAAAGCTGAGTGGGACAGAAAACTAATTTTTGCAGACAAAAAAGTCATTTCCAGAATTCAGAAAAACTCTTGTGACAGTAGTACCATTTTGTTGAAACTTGTTCTTTGAGAAAAATGTCTTCTACCGGACTGAGAACTGAGGATAGGCTAGATGGGGCAGGAAACTAAGTCCCTTGGAAGGCCCGAATATTGCTTATGTTGAAGGAAAATGAGTTGTGGGATGAGGTAGTCAATAATAATACAGCTCCCCCCATTGTCATTCCCAGTGCTACTACTGATCCAATAGCAGCAGTTGCCTTTGAGAAGAAGGACATTAAGGCCATGTGGATTATCCTGGATGTTGTTAAAGACCATGTTATTCCACACATTTCAGCGAAGGATCATGCACATGAGATGTGGAGTGCTTTGACGGGATTGTTTCAGAGTTCTAATGAGAATAGTAAGATGGTTCTGAGGGAGAAGCTGAAGAGTATCAAGATGGTCAAAGGAGAGGTTTGTCTGGCTTATCTTACTAGGATCTCTCAGGTGAAAGATGAGCTTGCAGCTGTTGGGGTGGTTGTTACTGGTCCTGAGCTAGTGCGGACAGCCTTGAATGGGGTGACAAAACCTTGGGTTGTGTTTGTACAGGGTTTGGTGGGTAGGGAGAACTTACCTTCATGGGACAGGGTCTATGATGATTTTTTTCAGGAGGAAACTCAGAGGGGTCTTTTGCAATGCAGTGCTTCTACTAGTAGGGAGGATGAGGTGGATGTGGCCTTCACAGCAAAGGGGAAGAAGAAGAACAAGAAGGGTGGGGCCAAGCAGCAGGATGGGCAGAAGAAGGATCTGAGCACTGTAAAGTGCTTTGCATGTCACAAGATGGGAGACTATGTTGGGCAGTGTCCAAACAAGAAGAAGAAGAAGCAGCAACAGCAAACAGCAGCTTCATCAGAGGTCAATGACTTTGCTGCAAGATTTCATAGTGAGTTTTCACTGTGCACTGGGCATGTTGAGATAGAGAGAGCATCTATTATCACCAGTGCGGATGTTGATAAACAAAGGGACTTTTCCTTGGTGACAAACCATTCTTACAGTGCATCTGCTTCCAGCACTTGGTATAATGATAGCGAAGACTCGAGCCACATGACAGGGGCTCGTGAGATGTTCTCTAAGCTTTCACAGACAGAGACGGATGTGAAGGTGGTGTTGGGAGATGACTTAGCAGTTAGAGCTGTTAAGCGTGGGACGATTACCTTTTAGAGGGAGTCCATGAGTCCCATGGTGTTGAGAGATGCATTATATGTACCTGGGCTAAAGAAGAACCTAGTTTCAGTTTCCATGATCGAGGATCAGGGTCTTGGGGTGTCCTTCCTACATGGACATGTGCATATGTTTCCCAAAACTACAGGACCATCTGCTTCAGTTGCTATTGGAGTTAGATGCGAGAAACTGTATAGGCTCTTATTTCAGCCTCAGCATGCCTTGGCACATAGCAGCAGCAGTGAGCTTTGTGAGCTTTGGCATAGGAGGATGGCTCACTTGCATCATCCAGCCTTGGGGTTGTTGAGACATATGGTTATAGGTTTACCAAAGTTCAGCACAGGGCAGAGTGATGTGTGCAAGGGGTGTGCTTTGGGAAAGTACACCAAGACTACTTTTCCGAGCAGTGATAGCAGGTCAGTAGGGGTCCTTGACTTGATACATTCAGATTTGTGCGAACCGATGTCTTTTGTTTCCTTGAGAGGATACGAGTATTATGTGACATTCATTGATGACCATTCCAGGAAGACCTAGATCTACTTTCTGAAGAGCAAGAAGTCCGAGGAAGTCTTGCAGAGGTTCCAAAAGTTCAAAGCTCTTGTGCAGAACCAAACAAGGAGGGAGATCCGAGTTCTCAGATCAGATAACGAGGGTGAGTTAACCTCCAAGGAGTTTGATGGATATTGCAGACAGGAGGGTATCAGGAGACAATTGACAGTTCCTTATACTCCAGAGCAGAATGGAGTAGCAGAAAGGAAGAACAAGTCTATTGTTGGAGCAGCCAAAGCTATGATACATGACCAGTCTCTTCCTTTCTTTCTTTGGGCTGAGGCTTGCAGCACAGCTGTATATCTTCAGAACAGGAGTCCCCATTGTGTCGTGGGGAACATGACACCCGAGGAGTGTTTTTCAGGCAAGAAGCCTGACATTAGCCATTTTCGGATATTTGGTAGTTTGACTTACTCTCATGTCCCTTCTGAGAAGAGGACAAAGTCGAAGCCCACTGCAGAGAAGGGCATCTTTGTGGGCTATGATGAGACTTCGAAGGCCTTCCGTATTTACCTTCCCTCTCAGAGGAAAGTTGTTGTGAGAAGGGATGTGAAGTTAGAGGAGCGGGCCTTCAGGAAGTCGAGAGAGTCAGAGCAGGAAAAGCAGCAGGTTCCTGCACCTCAGGATGTTACACAAGTACCATCAGCGCAGTAGTCAGGATCACAGGTTTCCAAGGTTACAGGACCACTTAGTGCATTCACAGGTTCACCAATTTCAGTGGTTCAGCCAACAAGGTCTTTGGGGACAGGTGATGGGTCTACGATTACAGGTACACCGTACAGAGCATCAGGATCAAAGAGTTCTCCAATAGTTGGTACACCAGCTACTGGTTCACAGGTTACTGGGGTTTCTAGTTCTGGTAGTTCTTCAGATGAAAACAGGCCAGTGTGGGAAGAACCTTCAAGGAAGAAGCCTAAGTGGCTTCGAGAGACCTTGAAAGAAGCTCAGAAGTTTGGAACACCCAGGGAATGAGTGAGGGCCATCAAGATGCCTGACAGATTGGGCATGCTGTTGGTGGCTAGTACACGTGATTCTGAGCCTTCTACTTTTGAGGAGGCTTCCCAGCATCATGTTTGGCGAGATGCTATGATGGATGAGTACCATTCCATCATGAAGAATGATGTGTTGGAGATAGTTCCGAAACCCGAGGGTAAGTCAGTGGTGACTTCTCGGTGGCTTTACAAGCTGAAGCATGCAGCGGATGGGAGTGTGGAGAAGTACAAGGCCATATTTATAGCGCGGGGGTTTTCACAGGTTGAGGGTATTGATTATGATGAGACCTTTGCACCAGTTGCTCGGTATACTTTGATCGGGGCTTTGATTTCCATTGCAGCGGAAATGGGTTGGAAGATCCATCAGATGGATGTGAAGACCGCATTTCTCAATGGAATCATACGGAGGAGATTTATGTTGAGCAGCCTCAGGGCTTTGAGATTCATGAGAGAGATTCTCATGTTTACAGGCTGAAGAAAGCCTTGTATGGGCTGAAGCAAGCTCCTAGAGATTGGTACTCCAGGATCAATTCTTACTTGCAGAGGATTGAGTTTCAGAAGAGTGAAGCAGATCCAAATCTCTACTTCACCATGGTTGGAGATGATCCGCTTATTCTTCTGTTATATGTTGATGACTTGTTTATTACAGGGGGAGAGAGACCCATTGCAGCTTGCAAGAAGGATCTTGCTACAAAGTACGAGATGACAGATATTGGGTTGATGCACTATTTTCTGGGATTGGAGGTTTGGCAGGAGCTTGGACATATTTTCCTGGGACAGGGATGCGGTTGATATTCTGATGAGATTTAGGATGGAGGATTGCAGGTTGATGTCGACACAAATCACCAACTGGAAGAAGCTTCATGCTTCTAAGGGAGAGTTGGTGGATCCTACATTATACCATCAGCTCATTGGTTCATTGATGTATCTGGTCAACACTCGGCTAGATTTGTGTTTTGCAGTGAACGCTCTTAGTCAGTTCATGGTTGAGCCTAGGAGTGTGTATTAGGTAGCTGCAAAACATGTTTTGCGATACCTAGCAGGGACAATGGATTTTGGTCTGGACTACAGGAGGTCGGATGGGATCAAGTTGGTTGGGCAGGCAGTGTGCCAGACCGAAAGAGCACTTCCACATGTTGTTTCAGCTTGGGCTCAGCAATAGTGTCGTGGTTCAGTCGGAAGCAGAAATCTGTTGCTTTGAGTTCTGCAGAGGGTAAATACATGGCCTCCAGTCAAGCCAGCTGCGAGGCTTTGTGGCTTCGCAAGTTGTTGGTGAATTTATTTGGTCAAGAGCAGAAGCCTACGGTGATCTACTATGACAATCAGAGTTGCATCCAGCTCTCTGAGAATCCAGTATTTCATGACCGGTTAAAGCATATTGAGATCAGGTATCATTTCATCCGAGATTATGTTCAAAGAGGAGCAGTTACTTTACAGTACATTTCCACTAATAAGCAGGTTGCAGACATTCTGACGAAATCTTTGGGGAGGGGCAAGTTTGTCTTCTTTAGGGACAAATTGGGAGTGGTGCAAAACACCTTCCTCGGTAAGAGGGAGTGTTGATTTTGTACCTAGGAAAGTGTTCCCCTAGGTGACTTTAGCCTTAGTCACTTAAAAGGGGAAATAAAGTGACCCTTGCATTAAATTACTTAAGTGGAGCATTTATTGTGACTTTAGGGATTAAAGTCAAGTTTGATAAATTTAAGTTGGTGAGGGAAATTAATTTTTATGAGAAATTAAATGGAGCATTTATTCTCATCCCTAGATCTAATCTAATCTCAGCCATTGGATTAAATGCTCTCACACCTACCTAGGGTTTTAGACAAAAGCAAGGGAAAAGACAAAAATGAATTCATTCTTGAGAGGAGTGAAGAGAAGAGAGAAGAAGAGAGAGGGCACGAGTTTTGAGGCACCCAGCTAAAGTTTTTACTGTGGGCATGAAAATCGAGACAGCATTAAATTGCTTGCACAGAAATCGAGGAGACTACGGCCTTCATTTATTGCAGGCAAAGAAATCGAGAAGAGTACTGCATCTGTACAGTACAAATTTTGGGCACAATTTTTTAGGTAAACTCGGGCACGGAAATCGAAGAGGGCGAGCACGTTTTTCGAGGCATCGAGTACAGTTTTTTGGCACAAAATTTGAGGCCGTACGGCTACATTTAATGATGTTCGTATCGTACGGTTTTGTGAATGTTTTGGCACAGTTTTCGAGGGCAGAATTTCAGCATTCTAGCACAAAAATTGAGGACTGATTTTTGTTGTTATTTCAGCAAATTTTTCGAGAAGAAACTTGCACCGAAATTGGGGCAGCATTGGCACATTAAACGAGACAACCTGCTGGGTTGAGATAAGTTGTATTTTGATTGTAGATGACTATCTGAATATTTTCCTAGAAGAAATAATAAAATCTCTCTCTCCGACTGGTTTTCCCATTGTGGGTATTTTCAGGGCCATTGGCCAAAAATTTCTGAGTACTGTGTTGAATGGTGTGCATTTATTTAGTTTCTATCCATGAAAAGATTGAAGTTACAACAGTGTTTTCAAGTCTGAAAATTTATGATTATTTCCAACCTTTACTTTTTCTGGGTTTGAAAATAAACTGAGATATTTTCACTTTTAAACCGGACACTGAAACTTGTGAAAAACGTACAAGTACCATTCTCAAATTGAGGGGAAGTACTCCTAGGGTTTCCCGTGACACTGGCTGTTAGTATTTCTGAGAAACTTATGCAAAACGGGCAATTCAACCCTTGGTTCAATACAAATGCTTGAACTTTAATCGTCAATGTTTGAGCAAAACTTGAAGATGCTTGAACTTTAAAACTTTTGATAGTCAATTACAGCATATGTTAATCTCATAAAACAATTCAGTCACATCCAATGTCACAAGGTTCGGGTTCGTTTTCAGGTTTGGCGAGCTTCAAGTTCGATTCAAGTTCGAATTTTTCGATGGGGTTTGGATGGGGTTTGGATGGGGTTCGNATTTTTCAAAATATATATATATATATATATATATATATATATATATATACTATTTAGAAATTAGTATTGCTATAGCATATATCATGGATTATGTTATTATGCCCTGTTTTTTTCATAAAATATGTTATTATTCATTAATTTAACTTAAATCTGCCAGCACTAATTAACATTCTATTTGTTACAGACAATAATTTTTTTTTAACTTAAAAAAAATAATTGACAATTAAAATTTTAAAAATTAAGTTACAGTTAAAAAAATTTCATCTAAACTTTGAAACAAAGAAATTTAATGGACAGTCTGTAGGTTGTCAACGATCACAGTCTGCAGACTGTTATGGGCAGGGGCGGGCCACGACTCTATCAGCATTTAGTATAGCCTATAGGCTATAACCTCCCTCATGGTTCGGGTTCACCAACGTTTGCTTGCAAGTTGCGGGCCGTGGCTATCTCTTGGAACATTGAAGTCACCCACCCACCCACGAGGCGGCTCCATTGGAAGTTGCAGTTGGCGGGCTGCAGGTCTGTTGGCGGCTTTGTTTGCAGCCCAGAATCATTGTCACAATACAGTCGCGGCAACATTGCAGTCGAGCTGAGCGGTGATGATAGGAGGAGAGGACGAGGTTTTGCGTTGTCACAAGGTCGCCTTCGTCGGTCGTTGAGAGAAACACCAGCAGAACAAACCCTTGCGGAGAGAAAAACCCCCCTCGATACTTTTTCCTTTTGCTTCGGGTTCGTTTTATCAAGTTCAGCGAACCTGATAGACGAACCTAAATGAACCGGTTCAATTTCCAGGTTCGTGATTATGTTCATCTATCAGGTTCGGCGAACCTAAATGAATTTTTCAATTTTTTTTAGGTTCGTCGAATTCCAAACCTGGAGGTTTAGGTTCGGTGACCCCTGTGACATAGGTCACATCCTTACCAAGTGCACAGCACTTTAATAACAATATTTTAATCACATAGAGGAGGAGGTAGCGAATGGTTGCATGATTTTGGTGAACCATGTGCACTAATTACTTCACCATACCAAATATTAGCGCCCTCCTTGTCTTAGTGCCAAAGTGGCACCTTAGATTCTCTTCCATGTAGAAGATATGCGCCTTCCTTCTTTAACCGAGAGTTAACTGTCTTTAATTGAATGTGAACTGACTGAACTAAACTCAATCATCAATTGACTGTTTGACCATTAGTTAGGAGCTTAACTGGATGTCTTTAATGCTTCACAATCAATGATATCCACAAACAACCACTTTGCATAAATCAAGGAGAGATTCCTTGTTTAACTGAAACTTGTTTTCCACAACTGAGGCTTAACTGATGTCTTTGTAATTCGAGTTCACTAAAGGTCTGTCATGGGCAATTCGAATCCTTACTCTTTCTCTATGCTTATCTTATTTATCATTAATTAAATAATGCATGGTCCAAATGTGTATTAATTAATTTAACCATCTTATCATATCATACTTAGAAAAATTGTTCCACATACATATGATCACATATATTACCCCCGTCCATATAGTTGCATGCTAAAGTATACCACTCTATGGGTAGCTAAGCCCTAAAGGAGACTTGTAACATTTACTGACCATGACTAGTAATACATCACATAGTATAATCACTTTACACAGTAAAGTACACCACCTCAAAACATGAGGACATTTGTAGGACTTGATGTTACTCACAAGTCTATTGTCTTGATATTACTCACAAGGCCAACTTCATATTACACACAAGTTTACAGACTTGATATTACTCACAAGTCTACTAACTTGATATTATACACAAGTCTATTGTCCTGATATTACTCACAAGACTAAACTTGATATTACTCACAAGCTTTTCAACACAACATCACCACCTCAATCATTTGAGGATACATAGGACTTCATATGACTCACAAGTCCGACTTGATATTACTCACAAGTCTGGATAATGACTCTTGATGCTATACAATCAACACTCCCTCTCAACGAGGGAGACATTCTCTACCATACCAAGCTTATCTCGGAAGTGTCTAAACTTCATCAATGATAGAGGCTTTGTCAACACATCTGCAATCTTCTCATCAGTAGCTATGTACCAAAGTTTTACAATACCTTTCAAGACCATGTCTCAAATGAAGCGATACTTCATTTCTATGTGTTTCAACTAGTCATGAAATACTGGAGTTTCCAAAAGCTTTATACAACTCTAGTTGTCACACCTAATCATTGTAGGCTCTAGCTTTTCACCGAACAATCCTCCAAGCAGCTTTCTCAACCACAATGCTTCTCTCCAAGCAATACTAGCAGCAATGTATTCAGCCTCTGTGGTGCTCTAGGCAACTAAGCCCTACTTTCTGCTAGACCAAGAAATCATAGCAGAACCAAACTGCAACAGTAACCAAAAGTGCTCTTCCGATCAACAATGTTGCCACCCAAATCAGAATTAGTAAATCCAAGTAACAACACTCCATTGGAGGCACACCTGAGTCCATAAGAAACTGTATCGCGGAGGTACCTCAAAGTAGGCTTACCTGCAACCCAATGTCTATGTCTAGGATCAGTCATGAACTAACTCAAAATGCTAACTACATAACAAATGTCTGGCCTCAAATGTATCAGATACATCAATGAGCCAATCAATTGTCTGTATAATGTGGGGTCCACTGCATTCGATCTAGTCTCAGTCTCATGGAGTTTCCTCAAATTGGAATCCATCGGAATATTCAAGGATTTACAATTCAACATGCCAAATCTGCACAAGATGTCCACAATGTACTTCCCTTGACATAGAAATATCTCATCATTCCTTTGCCAAAACTCAAACTCTGAGGTAAGCTCCCACTTACACTAGGCAATCAGACTTTCCTCTCCAATGAGGAAAAGATCATTAACATATAGAACCAATATCAAAGGTTGGTTCTCCACTACTTTGAAGTAGAAGTTTGAATTTGCATCGCTCTTTAAGAAACATAGTTTCTGAAGATAATTGTCTACTCTGGCATACCAAGCTTGGGGAGCTTGTTTTAACCCATACAAGGCTTTCTTCAACTTGCACACATGGGACTCCTTCCTATGTATCACAAAACCCTTAGGTTGCTCAAAGTAGACCTCTTCCTCAACCTCACCATTGAAGAAGGGAGTCTTCACATCCATCTGGTGAAGCTTCCAGCCCAATACTGATGCAAGTGAAATAATAGACCTAATTGTGTTATACATAGCCACTGGAGCAAAAGTCTCCTCATAATCAATGCCCTCTTTCTTAGAGAAGCCACGGGTAACAAACCTAGCTTTGTACTTGTCCACACTGCCATCTGCAGCATGCTTTATCTTGTAAAGCCATCTGGAAGTTACAATTGACTTCCTCTCAAGTCTGGGAACAATATCCCAAACATCATTCTTCAGAATAGAATGATATTCCCCTATAATAACATCTTTCCACACTTGCTACTCTACAGCCTCTTCATATGATGAAGGCTCTGAGCCACTGATGCTGCTCATCAATGCAACATATCCTGAATACCTGTCAGGCTGCTTGCGCTCTCTGGAAGATCCCACTGGTGCTCCATGCTTCTTAGCATCTCCCAATACATCTTGGCACCATGCTGGCCTCCTCTTTGTAAGAGGTTCATCAACCAGTTCAATTGTTCATCAATAACAGGTAGTTCTGCATATTCTGTTGGATTCTCCCTCTGAATATTAGAAGAAGAAGAATCATCATCACGATCTTCTAATATAGAAGCCTCAACCTCCTTTGTCTCTAGATCACATTCAAGCTCTTTTGACCACTTGAATGTTGCCTCCTCATGGAGAGTCACATCTCGACTAACCTCAACATTTTTCTCACTAAGTAGATATATTGCGAATGCCTTGGAGGTCTCACTGTAGCCCACAAAAGTTCCCTTCTTGCCAGAAGGTTCCATCTTGGTTCTCTTTTCTTTTGGTATGTGAATATACACAGGACATCCAAATATCTGATGATGTGAAATGTTTGGTTTCTCACCAATGAACACTTCTTCGGGTGTTTTCTCATCAAGGACTGCATGCAGACTTTTGTTCTATATGTACATTGCTATACTAGTGGCTTCTGCCCATAAATAAGCAGATAAATCATGATCATGTAACATGGCTTTTGCAGCCTCACAAACAATTCTGTTCTTTCTCTCTACAACCCCATTTTGTTGTTGGTTGTAAGGAACTGTTAATTGTCTACATATCCCTACATCACTACAAAACTCATTAAAAGCATTTGATTAAAATTCTCCACTGTTATCAGACCTTAGGGCACGAATATGCCAACTTGTCTAATTCTCTACCAAGGCTTTAAATTCTTAAAATTTACTAAAGGTTTCACTCTTGGCATTCATGAAATAAATCCAGGCCTTACAAAATAAATCATCAATGAAAAATACATTGTAAAGGTGTCCACTGAGGGAAGGGGATCACATGGGTCCACATACATCTAAGTGCCCTAAATCTAAGATGCCTTTAGATCCAGTATGATAGCTAGGAAACTTCTTTTAACATTCTTTCCTAAAGCACAACCCCGACAAATAACATCATGTACAAAATCAAAACTAGGTATACCTTTCACCATTCGTTGTAAACCAAGAAGTGCTCTGAAGTGGAGGTGTCCAAGCCTTCTATGCCAAAGCTCTCGTGGGCTAATAGTATGATGTACCATGGCTAAAATATACTTTCCTATGACCTTGTAAAGCCCTCCTTCTCAAACTCCAATAACAATAGCAGTATCAATGTTCTAGTTCTTCGGCCATAGGTATGCTTGATTCTCCATGAAGATGACTCAAAAGCCCTTATCTTCAACGACTAAAACAGAGAGTAGGTTCTTCTTCAAGCCAGGGACATAAAGGATGTCCTCCACATGTAGTGCATCTCCCAAAAACGGCCGAAAAGATGTGTATTCAACTCCTTGAATTAAATATGTGGAATTGTCTCCCAATTCTAACATGCATGCAAACTACTTCTCTTTTAGGTTGGAGATTGTGCCCTTGAACCCTGACATGTGCTTGAAAGCACCACTGTCAATCAGCCATGTATCTTCTCCTAAGATGAGAGATCCGGACAAAGCAGAGACAAGGTAACACTCCCTCCTTGTCTCTTTCTCCTTGGGTGCATTCTTTTGGGGAGTTTCTTCTACGGCAGTGGAGGCATCAAACTTTCCTTCATCCTTCTTTTTATTGCACTCTCTTGCAAAGTGACCTCTCTTTCCACAATAGAAGCATTTAACCTTTGATTTGTCAAAGTTCTTTGTAAACTCTTTCTTCTTTGCATGAAATAATTTCTTGGGAGGGAATGGCTTCCTCCCTTTTTTGGTTCTTGCCATGAGGGAAAGATTCCCCTCGGTGCACACAACTTTGTTCTGGATGCGCCCCTCTTTCGAAGTTGGGTTTCCCTTCTCTTCCATTTACCGCAGCGAAGAAGGTCTCCCATGAGGAGGGGATTCCATCGATGGCAGTTTGAACAAGTTCATCCTCATTTGTCTCCACACCGATGCATGCTAGTTGATCCTTCACCTGTGAAATCTTTGAGAAGGAAGCTACGGTCTCATCTCTTTCCATCTTCATGTTGCGCAACTTATTCTTTAAGGCCCTCTTTTAAGTAGGAGCCTTCTTCTCATACAAGTTTGTAAGTGTTTCAAAACACTCATTTGTCGTCTTCAATGGTGTGATCAATGACATGAGGTTGTCCTTAACGTAGGCATATATGATCCTCTTTGCCTTTGCTTGATTCTTCTTGTAATTGATTCTCCCTACATTTGTAGTGGGCTCTTCTATCACAATGGTCACAAAGGAATCAAGATCATGCTCTTCAAGAATATTCAACACCCTCACCTTCCATGTATTGAAGTTTGATGTGCCTTCAAGTTGCTCTTCCGGTTAGACGAAGATTGATGCCATTACTTCAAGCTCTTTGCTCAATACTTCAATATCTACGTAGGTTTAGAATGTTTGCACAAAACTAAGCTCTTACACGCCCTTCCTCTAATACCATGTCAATGTTTGAGCAAAAATTGAAGATGCTTGAACTTTAAAACTTTTGATAATCAATTACAACATATGTTAATCTCATAAAACAATTTAATCACGTCCTTACCAAGTGCATAGCACTTTAATAACAAGCTTTTAATCACATGGAGAAGGAGGTAGTGAATAGTTGCATGATTTTGGTGCACCATGTGCACTAATTACTTCACCATACCAAATATTAGCACCCTCCTTGTCTAGTGCCAAAATAGCACCTCAAATTCTCTTCCATGCAGAAGATATGCGCCTTCCTTCTTTAACTGAGAGTTAACTATCTTTAAATGAATGCAAAGTGATTGAACTGAACTCAATCATCAACTAATTGCTTCACCATTAGTTAGGAATTTAACTGAATGTCTTTAGTTCTTCACAATCAGTGCTATCCATGAACAAACACTTTGCATAAATTGAGAGATTCCTTATTTAACTGAAACTTGTTTTCCACAACTAAGGCTTAACTGATGTCTTTGTAATTAGAGTTCACTGAAGGTCTGTCATGGGCAATTCGAATCCTTACTCTTTCTCTATGCTTATCTCATTTATCATTAATTAAATATTGCATGGTCCAAATGTGTATTAATTAATTTAACCATCTTATCATAAATCACTCTAGGGGTAGCTAACCCCTAAAGGAGCTTATAACCTTTGGTGACCATGACTAGTAATACATCACATAGTATAATCACTTTACACAGTAAAGTACACCGCCTCACAACATGAGGATATTTGTAGGACTTGATATTACTCATAGGTCTATTGTCTTGATATTACTCACAAGTCTACTGTCTTGATATTACTCACAAAACTAACTCGATATTACACACAAGTTTACTGACTTGATATTACTCACAAGTCTACTGGCTTGATATTACACACAAGTCTACTGACTTGATATTACTAACAAGACTCGGCTTGACATTACTCACAAGCTTTTCAATACAACATCACCACCTCAATCATATGAAGATACATAGGACTTGATATGACTCATGAGTCCAACTTGACATTACTCACAAGTCCGGAGAATGACTTACAAGTTCGACTTGATATAGGTGTAGGTACACAACACCAATTTTGAATTTAGCATTCATTGGGGTGCAATGTTGAACATAAGACTTAAGTTTATGTTTTGTGGGGTAGTGGGTGTTGTAATGTAATATTTGTGTGTTGAGGGGGTGTTGGAAAAATAGCACACAAATATATGTATACACGTGGGAATTGGTAACTATGTGGATCGTAAATCCAATGTAAATTGTTAGTAACATGTGACCTACATGAGGGTGGTAGGTGCAAAGGGATCCTCTATAGTCCTGATGGAAAACAAGAATTAAACTACGCCTAGGAACTTAGGATCACAACCAACAAACAAGCAAAAATTCACACCCTATATCTTCGATCTTCCCTCCTTTGGTCTCAACAAATCACATCAATAATGATATCGACAACTCTTCCCTAATCATTGGTCTTATAAGGAGGGAGAGGGACATGGAAGGCACAGCATTATCTAGAATGTTGCAAACAATACACAATCTTCTTTCCTCCTTTGATCTTGTAGCCTTCTTCACATCCGAAGGGCAAACAATTCTAAAGTTGATTGCATTGCAATCCAAGCAACATATCTAGATAAGGGGATCCCGGTAAAATTGGGGGAACCCCTGAGTTATTTTCGTTACCTTGATTCATCATATTGCATGGTTTTAACTTTTATCCTCCTCACATATCAAATTTAGCAAATTTGAACAACATATCCGTATGCATGGTGAATTATGGTTGGCATTGAACAGGTATCATAAAGGGCAGAGTACGAGGGAGAGGATATAACTCTCCACTGTGCCTGTTGTGTCTTCACATGCTTACTGGATTGATCAAGGATGAATTTATGTTTTCTTAATGGAGACGAGACTTGCAAGTGGGATCATTTTAAACATGGATGGCCCTAGAGGTTTGCAGTGAGCAATACATGGACATTGGACACTATGAGGAGAGCAATGCTCCATGGATCCCCAGTTGCTTCTAGTCTAGGCAAAGAGAGGGTTGTGCATGGTTTTGCCTTCTTGGCAAGAAATGTTATGCTTAGCAAGATCTCTGCATAACATTCTGCTGGAGAATTGGGTTTTAGGAGCCTTTGTAATGGAGAGTTCATCTACACCTGGAGTTAACAAGAATGAAGGGAATCCCAAAGCCAAGAAAATGTTGAGGCATTTAGCCAGCCAATTGGATGTATGAACCAAGCGATTGAGCATCTGAGTATGCAAACGGCAAAACAAGAGGCTAAACAGGTGGAATTAAAAACTCATCTTGAGGAGCAGAGGACCAAATCTGAAAACATGGCAAGTGGTTTCGAAATGAAGTATAATGTAATCTTGGGGTTTTGTGAGGAGTTCCCAATCTTTGGAAGAAATATCACAGGTCTCTATTGGCTCTATTGGGGATCCTGGTCCTGTCCGGGATGATGTATCTATGGAAGAAGCCCACTGTGGGCATGTCTTTGGTCAGGAATAACTTGGACTATGATGTTTACATGTGCTTTGCTCTTGGGTCAGTATGTGTTTTGCTCTTGGGTCTCCATTGAGGCAAGTGTCTCCTTATTTTGTACATATATTCTTTTCACGCAGCAGAGACTTTAGGCACAGAACTAGCGGACGACAGGATCTTATTGCCCACTTCTTCTCAGCCCTAACCATTGACAGCAGTATCAATTTAGGGCATCTTCCTTGATGCCCTTTAAAGTGTCCCCCAATTTGTTGTGCTGGGATTCCTTGTGTTCAATTATCTCTCTTTTGGCACTCACTATGCACTCTTTTATTTGTTTTTACAGTTCTCTTGGAGATACTCTTACACTCCCAATGTTCACTCATCTAGAACTTTGTAGTTTCACTCTTATGTTATCGTAGACTTTGATCCTAGGACCAAGGGGATAGATCCACGGATCCCCAGATTCAAAGCCAACTGGATCCACCCAGGATCCTTTTCATAATTGTTCGGCTTCCCAGACAGAAACAGATCCCTCCGCTGTGAAATGGATTCTGAGAATCATACATGGATTCTACAATTTTGGGCTTTTGAAATATGAAAATAAAATAAAAAATAAAAAAACTGCCTGCCACTTCGTATTCACCAGATTTTGGTCTCTGTGTTCACTCGCAACTGGACAATAGGATTCACCTAATTCTAGCATTAAATTCAAATGCAGAGGAATCTCAAAGCATTGTAGACTGTAGGTGTCATTGGAGGAGTGATGCATTGACTGAGAAGGCAGAATTAGAACTGGCTTTTGTGATCTGCCACGCACCTACAAAAGCAAACGAATCCAGCCACTCCAATGTGCTGGATTACATACAGTTCAAAGTCAAAGGAGGGGCATACAGTTACCACCAAGGCCAGAGGAAGGTCAACACCAGCTTCATACAGAGTAAATGTTGAAGCCAGTGAATGACAAATTATAAAAATATATTTATATTGTTTGTAAATGCCATTTCCCCAGCATATCCAGATCTTGGCTTTTCAAAAACCTGACTGATCCAGATCTGTATATCCAGATCTTAGAACACTCACAGACCAATTATTGCCTACAGTGCACATTAATTAATATTCAAATTTAAACTAAATTAAAGCAATTTAAATTGAGGTCAGAAGGTGCCAATCTTTCTTCTTGTAAAACTTGAGTTATAATGATAAAATTTCAAAGTGGAAGCACTCTTCTTGATAAACAGCATTGTCCTGGTTTATTGCATAGACGCTTTCAGAATCTTGTCATGACATGCTATCTCTTTATCCATGCTAAGGAAATTAAAAATAGCAGAATAATTTCCATGGCCTCATTAACTAGCAAATAATGCATATAGAGTGCTTAAGAGAACTTAATGACAAACCAAATTTACGGCAAAGGAAGAAAAAGACAAACAAATAATGTCCAAAATACGGTTTTCAATAATAAATATTTTGAATCCCCTAATAATTCATTCAAACAAAATGAGTCAAAATACCTTGGATAGATCAGGGCTATTGGCTGCTTCAACTCCAAGCAATTTTTTTATGAATTCTGTTGGCAATACTTTCCCCAACCAAATAACAAAGCGAAAACCATCATCATACAAAAAGGCCCCTCTGGGATCCAATCTCTCAGCAGACAACACCAGACGTTGAAGTGAACCTTTGGCATCATCTACACCCGTAACAGGACCCTGCTAACAATGAAGCATTAGCAATTACCATATATCCCCGATCCATCTCTATTTTATATGCTAGTATGTCAATCAAAAGGAAAGGAAATAAAAAAAAGTATGCATAGACAAATGGTAGCATCACCTTTAGCAAATATTCATCAAGGCGGCTCAAAGATGGATAAAGAAGCTTCAGTAGTCTCTTAATGGGTATGATCATCATATTAAAACCAGCTGCAGAGCGCTCATCAATGTGGGCATCTGCAAAGCCTCCTCTTAGAGCTAAGGATTTACACAGAGCAAGTCCATAAAGAGGTAAAAGTTTTAACGAGTCTGGATAAATAAGCCGTCCAGCCAAACGATGTTGCACAGCAAACAGATTTCGGTACTCTTGTAAACTTCTTACAATCCTCAACTGTGTGACATGGCGTGCTTCTTCCAACTTATGAGATAAAGTTTTCTCAATTGCTGCATATCAAGCAACATGAAAAAAAAGGCAATCAGATAAATATTCCCAAATTGATCATACCACTATTCTTTGGAGAAACTAATAATAAATAATGCATTTCTTATCAGAACAAAACACCAATCTGCTAAAATTCTATGCTATCAGATATCTATATAAATTTTAATTATTGTACATGGACTGAAACAAAAATGATAAAATTCAAATCAATGAAACGGGTCATTCCATACCAAGTCTGCTCATTAAACTTATTATGGCCCCTGTATCAGCATTGCGATACATTTCACCTAGGTCTGACACTACAGGGACAGCTATTGTATGAACTCTTATACGTCTTTCACCTGAGGATGATGTATATCTGTAGCATGTTAAGGAACAATTACTTTTTAAACTTTTTAACAAAAGCAATACACTGTACAGTATCCCCTCCTCCCTGTTTGGAAATAATAGCATCTTCTGCACTTAAACAAGAGAAGATCAGATGTTATGTTTAACTTTACATATATACCAACAAAGAGTTAATACCATAAATTAAAGGAAATACTCTATATTGAAAGGAAAACACGTAGAAGATCAGATGCTATGTTTTACTTGGCCACAGGCAAATGAAAGAAACTATAACCCTGAGAGGGCTACAAACACTAAAAATACCAAAGCCCCAAGGCTGATATGAAGTTGATGGTATATCAGCAACAAATAGAGAAGCTTTGCAACAATAACTACAAAAATGAGTTCCATTAAACATGTTTTGCTCCATAAGAGCTCATTTGCAGTGTCTTGCAAGAACTTCAATTTTTCATAAAAGAAAGGATACAGGAGAGCAACTTGAAAATAGACAGTCTGGGTTGTCAAGAGGGTGTCCTCCAATGTTAGCTGCATCGCGAAAGCTTTGTCACAATCAACAGCTGGAAGTGCCAATAAATCTGAAGACCTTAACATGAAATGTCCATGATAAGTTGTAAATCGTACACCTGCATAACCATAAAGCATATGTTTCAAAGATGATACATATGTGTTCACACTCTAGTTACAAGCTAATGCCTAGCAACCCAATTTGTACGCTGATGGAAAATTTGCCCTCATTTTGATACATAACATAGAAGCAATTCTCAGCTGTAGACATCATAATAAGAATGACATACCTTTCCCACATCGTATGCGCATAACAGCTTCCCATGCAGTCTCTCTTGTTAGATCTCTAGCCAGTTCATGGCTAAACTTTTCCTTGTAAAGACTCGCCTGAAAGGATGGGTAATAATAAACCTGGCCGCCTGTATATTTTGATAAAGTACCTGAAAGGTAGAATACAATCTTCAATGAATAGTGGTCATCTATTTCAATAATGGGTACATATTTCAATAGTGGTCATCTTTAACAGGAGGTTCTCATAAAATGAATACCTAAGGAAGCTATATCTGTATATTTATCGCTAAATGCATATAGATTCACCCCAATCTGATATTTTGTAAGATCTGCAGCCATCTGTTTATAGAATGGGTCCTCTGCAACCCGAATTGTGTGCTCTTTATCTGTACCATAAATGCGTGGATCATCCGCCCTTAGCTTTAGACGTCCAACCCCAAGAGAAGGTAAAGTGCTCTGAAAAATGAGCAGCTTTCCCCCAAGTTGGCTCTGCTCACATTCCAAAGTACAACTGTTTTCAAAATAAAAACTTAAGAGCCATACTGGCAGAAACTATCATGTGTATGAAATTATCCTTCATAGATATAGTTGTGATGAATCAAGTAATCTAATATGAGGCATACCATGACCATGAAAGCTGCTTTAAGAGCAGGTCCAAAAGCAGACTCGATATTGGTATTTTCCTCAAACATTGATGGAAGACTATCTAGCAGAGCTTCCACCACATGTCGAGAATCAGACAAATTCACAAGCAGATCATCTGGCAATGGCAAAAATGGGTCTTCCAAATCTGCTACAACCATCATTTGAGGCTGTGTCAATGACGACTGGCACACACAAGCAATGCATATTAGGATATAGAAAAACACTACCTAAGATACAACTGTGACAAGAAAGAAAATGAACAAGCCCAAATCCTCAAATGAATCATCCAATAGAACAAGAATTTATGAAAAGGAAAGCAGGAAGTTATAAAATTGCTTGCCTTTAGATTGTAAAAATGCAGAGCACTGTCAAATGTAAGAAATCCAATCTGTGTTCTGGGAAAACCAGGAAGCTTATCCAAAGAGGATTTTATCGTCTCCACTGCAACCTGAAAATCACAGGAAAAGACACAAATGCAGTGACACATCAAAATAAACTACAGAATTTTTCAATAAAGTTCTAATTGATTTTCTTAATAAATTACTCAGTAAATTGATTAAAAATCATATGACAACAATTTTCATCATACTACTTGCTTTTCCAAAACTCAATTGTTTATCAGAAAAGTAGGTATTTTAAATATATCATTTACCTTCATTGATGTTGCAGCTGCATATATAAGTATTCAAGTGAATGCAAAACAAGCATAGCTATAAACTGTTGACTGAATAATGTGCAATTTCATCCATCCCATACCAATAGAAAAGCTTCAAAACTAGTTCATTCTACAGGGAAACAAGCAACCCAGAAGAAACCAGTATATCTTTCTAATAACCCTTCAGTGGGTGCAGTGAAGCAGCCATCAATTGACAGTCTAGAGGCCAAATTACTCTAGTCGCCATCAGGCATCCTCTTTGTATTCTATTATCAAATTTAGTCAATTTTATTAATTCATTTATTTTTGAATTAAAATTATTTTTTCTTATGTTTATTTTAAATTAATATATTATGTGATTAAATTTTCAAGATTTTGAACCAAACAATAATCAAGACCTTCAAGGAGGCAGCTAGGATTCACCCTAGCGGCTAGCAGACGCAGCAAATGGCCTGTTTGAACCTATCTTAGAGCTCATCTCTTGGCCACTGTCACAGCTCCTCTCCTCCATCACTCTGGCTCCTCCAGCTCTGCAAATCACTCCCTCAACCATGGCAGCATTAAACTCCTCTGTATCATCCAAAAGGGTGCTCTCAGCTACAGCATTGACCAAAGGCGATGCTCGCTGCAACAGTATTGACCAAAGGAGCTTCAGTTATAGCTGGAACAGGCTCACCCGCAGCTTGTGAGGCCTCCAGAATCTATTTAAAAGATGATGTGTTAAATACGATGGACTACGACTCCCTTGACTTCACATGGTCAATGAAGCTCCAACTCTCTCTATTGTTGTAGCAAAGGACCCAGCAGAAAAAAATACAATGCACTGATTTGCGGATTCAGTGATCTTTGGCCCAAGCTTGCAGATTCCAGACATCCATCTATTGCTTTCCTGCTCCTGGAAACCAAACCTCAAGGAAGAAGCTAATATATATCCTTGCAACAAAGGCAGATTCATAGTAGAATTTGACCTAGCACAGGACAGAGATTGGATCCTCAACTCTGGTCCACAGTTCTAGGGAAAATCCAAACTCTTTGAAGGCCTGGACTCCAACATCCGATCCCTCTTCAAACTCCCTCTCCACGAAACCTGTCTGGACAAATTTGCCTAAAATTGTTATACATTTATGAGGTTATGATTCCCTATAACTTATAACCTAAGAAACCGGATTCGTCCTCTACCCCCCTTGTGTCCCGTGGGGAACGAATCGGACACGATTCGTGTCCGACACGAGGCCGATTCGACCTTCGGTCGAATCCTAAATCGGGACACGAACTCCCCAACGAATCGGACACGAACTTCCATCATGTCCCGAAAATCGGACACGTACCCAAAAAATAGGACACGTAACCGGCCGAAAAAGACAGCCGTGTTCACTTAAATTCAACTTTTTGTCTTTCTATTTGTCATTTGGAAGGAAGCAAATCATTGAGAGTGAGTTCTATGTGCAGGTGAAGGAGTTTTGAAGGAGATTTGAAGGCTATCCATTGTTTCCAAGCGGTTCCAAGTGCATTCCGGCGGATTTGTGGAGAGGATTGCAAGCTCAACCATCACACAAGAAAAGGAATGTCTCAATCAGCTAGGGGAGGAGGTAGGGGTCAAAGGAAAGGGAAAAATGCACCATCTAGGGCCTCCCCTCCTATTCCATCAAGCACAACCGGTTCTCCTCCTCCGTCAAGTGCTCCATCCGCTGCTAGTGGAGCTCATACTCCATATAACCCTGTTTTAGCAAGACAACAAGCCCAAGAAAAAAAATACCCTTTGTGGAAGTATGTGACAAGGAAAGATGGGCCCGGGGCAAAGCTTGGTAGGG
>LPNX011190709.1:422131-463485 GCA_001517045.1 Pseudotsuga menziesii | reverse complement strand
TTAAATTTTAATATATATTTAAAAATATATATATATATATATATATATATATATATAAAACGTATCCCACGTGTCCTGATTCCAGGGGTCACCGTGCCCGTGTCGGACACTCGAATCCCCGTGTCCCCGTGTCAGGTGACTTAGCTTATAACTTATGAGTGATACCAAAAACACCAAGGTATCACAACATATACACACATACATGTGGACATAAATTTTGGTAAGAGCTTTTCAGCAGAAATCAAGTTCGCTGCCAAAAACTATATATGGACTCAATAGCTGGAGTATGAAAAAGTAGTTAGAGCAATGGAAGCACACCATTTGATCAGTAAGGATCCTCCAACAGTGCATCCCATTGCAACAGCCAATGATGACAAGGAATCACAACTAAAAACTATTTTAAACGTGTATTGTTTGTGCACTTGTTTATGCTTTCAGTTCATCTGCATCTATTCATGTAATCCAAGTTTTGTAGGCTTTTTTGAAAAAATAAATGAAGCACAGTGGTTGGCAGTTTCCAGGACAATGTATAGCCGGGAAACTCCTACAAGGCTCCAACTAATTGAACCTATGTCTTGTTCGTACCTTTGAATTGTACAGTTCAACCGCAACTTTATTAATTACAGTGAAAAAATCAGGACCAATGCTCATGAGCTCCATAGTGAATTTATAAAATTTGTTATACAAAGGAGGTTGAGGATGAGCATCATTTCGTTTTAACTTTGCCCTAACTTTAATAATCTAAGACATAACTTTACCCAACTTCATAATTTAACTAATCTCCACCGCCTCCTCACTTATGCAAAAACCATAATTAGCTTGGTACATATCCATCCATCTCTCTTTTGTGCCTTAACTATTTCTGAAAACTACCCTCGTACACAGCATCTAGACTAAATATGAAGTTATGAACAGCAGCTAAACAAGAAGTAAAACTGCACCTCCTAACTCTCAAACAACAACTAAATTAATAGCAGCAGCTAAATCTGGAAATAACTAAGGCTGGTGCATGAATGCTACCTCTACCTCTCTACATCACTACAGCTTGCCTCCCAAAGCAAACTAGTGCTGTGCCATCATCAAGACGCCCCTCTTTTGTGCACACAACCCAAGGTAGGATGGATCTGCTGAAGAATGCCACTGCTGTACAGATTGCCATCACTGCTGTGCCATGATGAAGGAGAAGACTGACTGAGGAACACATGTAAATTTTAACAAGCACTGCAATAGCAATTTGGAGAGGACTTAAGTTTTAAACTGAAGAAGAAAGAACATTTAAAATAAGTGGAAAATTGGGAGACTAGGGAAGGGGTCAAGATTTCGGTCAAGGGAAACCCAAACCTTGAACAGATTGAGGAACAATACCAGAACCCTTGCAATATAAGATTACTTGCTGGAGTGAATCAGAGTTCAAACAAATGTTGGCAGGCCTTGGCATTGTGATCCTCAAGTAAAATGAAAGAATTTTTTAAGGTAATGAAACACTCTTTATTTCAGGGGAAGCAACATGAATTTAAAGACTATATCCCTCACAAAGCCATCACAACGGTTATTGTAACCCTAAAGATGAAACTGCTAAAACATGCAACTCAACCGGCAGATGAGGAAGGGATATGAAAGAAGCAAGAGCAAAAGGAAGAGTCATCCACATGCAGCAGATGGATCAACCAGAAGCACCACCAAGATCCACCAAATAAATAGAGTACTACACTAAAGAATCTTGCTCATTTTGAGATTCTACCTTGCTCATTTTGAACTTTCATTAGATTAAAATATGACCAATTTTGTTCCGTGGACCATGACTACAGTCCTAACTGTAAATGTGGATGGAACAATCAGTATTTTTCGGTTCCTAGTTAGTATAACTAAGCATGACAGTAGGAAAAACACCATGGGAGCAGAGATCCTCCTTCTCCTTGTGAAGGATGATGTAAATCCTTTGGGTGAGGGCCAATAGGGCCATAACAATCAAGACCTTTCTTGTTCCAAAAAAAGGAATATCACAATTCTTACAACAGCCATTAAACATAACAATCGAGACCCTTAATGTTCCAGAGAAGGAAAATCTCAATTCTTACAACAGCTAAAAAAAAGTTATTTAAGGACCTGACTTCAATAAACTCAAACCTGAAAATGTAGACATTGAATGCAATAGGGAAGGTGAAGTTATGCAAGTTCTGAAGGCAAGAAAGATATTCAATGAACAAAAGCATTGAAATATTACCTTAAGCATGCCATTTTTAACAGATGACAGAGAGACATCAATGAGGAAGAAATATAATGGTGGCATCGGTGGTCGGACCATATATTCAGTCGGTGCAACAAATTCTACACTGCCCTTAGAAAGTTCTGGACGCTCATCTGCATCTCGCCGTCTGCCATTTACATCCAGAGGTGCAAAATATTCTCCCGCAACTGTTCACGTCCAAAGAAGCAGTTGTTCAATAAACAAAGATTGACAAAACCACAAAAAATCCAAGATAGCATTATTTAATTAATTTGGTGATTTCAAAACCAGAAAGGAAGACTGACCAATAAAATACAAAAGGAAAAAGCACTAAAGAACCTGTAACTTTCATATAATCAGAGAAAAAGAAGGAAATAACAAAGATCAATTAGTTTCCCATCAACTAAACTTAGTTAAGTTGTCATTTCTGCATTTTGTATTAGTAGTATAAATATCAATTAGATGCACTTTATTGCAGTGAAGTTAATGTAGATCAGTTTGAAGTTTTCTATAAGTATTAATCATGTCAGTTCTCAATTTGAAGTGTTCCTAGAAGTACAAACCTCATCAGTTTTCATTCCTCTGAATTGAAACATTTCCAAAAACAATTTAAATGGATTGAACTAAGCTTCAATACAACTATGGTACCAGAAAGATTTAGCAGGTGAATTCTCCAATTTCATAATTCAAGATATGAAATTGAATAACAAAATACCCGAAATAAATCAAATTCTTATATAACAATGCCATCAATAAGTTCACTCAAACTGAATAGAAGACCTGAAATAAATAAATAAATTATATGCCAATGCCAAGAACACAAATATCTTTTAACTTCACAAATATTCCCATTACAGTACTTATATAGAAACTCTTGGGAAAATTCTGGAAAAGGTTTCATGAAAGCTTCCTATATAGTAATTTTCAGACCTAGATGTTTCCTGGCAGATTCATGTTTGAAAATACCATTTCCAAACAGTCAAAACTGTATTTTATTATTTTTTCAGTTACAAATGGGAGGGATAAAGAAAAAGGCATAAATAATAAAACAGTAAAGAAAGAGCAGTTCAAATTTTGAATGAGTTCCCGCCCAGACATCTATATAGACACTATGTATATAAAAAAAATCCTTCCTACTTCTATGACCATATTTAGACATGGCATTTACTTGTTTCCTGAAATTTTGAAAGGTTGTTTCCGAAATTTGCACTCATTTCCCCGTTCAATCCGACAGTTTATAATAAACCTAGTAACAAGTTACAAAAGAGATCTAGCATCAACAGGAGGAAATAGAAATAGTGATTGGATGGGTTTAGCTCAGGTTGTTGAGAGGACTGTTATCCTCTACACCCTGGGTCAAATCCTACTTGTGATATGTATTGTTCACACTTTGTGAAACATTTGTTGATTGGCGCTCTTTGTGAGCCAATTGTTATTGGGGCTGGCAAGGTACCAGCAATCTCATTCTTCCTTATGGACTTGAAGGTGGAACGAATTGGATTCCAACGAGGGAAAAAAGAGTAATAGAAACAGTCATCAAAAGTACACCTATCTGCAAGCACAGGTATTATAGTTTAACATCATTTGCAAAGAACAAAAAATTGCAGTGTTCTTTTTTAAACTTGCACTTATTTCCCCGTTCAATGTGACATAGGTTATAATAAAACTAATAACAAAAGAGAGATAGCATCAACAAGAGGTAGTAGAAAAAGTCAACAAAAGTACACCTAGCTGCAAGCATGGGTATTAGGTTTACCATCATTCAGCAAAGAACAAACATTGCACCTCCAACGTCTGCCACCATCAGTGAATGTGACATAAGGATTAACATAAGTTCGACATCTTCTACACCTCACAATTCCAGAGGAACCAAAATCGACAACAGGTATCTCCTCCTGCCAAGAAACACCACAAATAAATCTGTACCATTCAGATAAAATCAAGAAGAGCTCGTCACAATTCTTAGAAGTAAAATCATAAGAAAATAAACTGAAAGAACAAGGGAGTCTTGGCTAACCCCATCTGGAGCTTCGGCAAGAGGATGAACCACAACCCCAAGAGGCAGATGCCACCGAGCCATCAAAGACTGGGAATTTGGTATTGCATTGGTTGTAAACCTAAGGTGCCTTGGATGACAATTTGACGGGTATGTAGAACTTGAGGGTGTGCCCTCTATGTCTGCTTCATCCAGTGGTCGTGGCAGCAAATTAAGATCAACTCCTGCATCAATGGATCCGGGAACAGACCCCACAGACAATGACTGGAACTCCTCAACCAATCCTTGAATGCCTCCTGCAGGAGGTACTGCCATTGGATATGAAGGTGGTGCTCTCGCTTTCTGAGCATCCATATAGGAAGAAAGCATAGGTGGTTGTGACACAGCGCCGGGATATGCCGGTGGACCTCCTTGCTGGGGAAAATGTTGTTGGGCAGGAATCCCAGGCTGAGGACTAGGAAATGCAGTTCGTGGAGCAAAAAAAGGGACCTGGCCACCTTGTCCGCCTTGATATGATTGACTAATCGAATGCGGCATAGGTGGTCCAGAGGTAGGAATTGATGATGTTCTGCCTGGTGGATATTCTAATGAAGACTGACTTGTTGGTGGAGGGAAATTCCCTCCCAGTGACATATAATTTGCTGCCTGCAATGGAGGGCCCATTGGTACAGAGGCAGATGACGGCACAGGAGGAGGCCATGGACCTGAAGTAGGTGCAATCTGCTGGACAGCTGGTGACCCTGGTGGAGGCACCATCGGCTGAGCTATCATGGGGCCACCTGGTGTGGGATGAACAAAAGATGGATGACCTCCCCTTGGTGGTGGTAAATTCGGTAATAGCTGAAATGGTACAACAGGGCCATTTGACCTTACTGGTGGCGTTCCTGGCATTGTTCTCAGATAGTTTTGTTCTGGTCCTGCAAAAGGAGTTGAGGATGGTGGGACTACAGAAGACCCTTGGATAGAAGCTCCTGGGGGATAAACAGGTTGACTAGGAGGTTGCTCTGGCCTCATTGGCTGTGTCGGACCTGGTAGGAAAGGTCTAGATGCCATCCCTGATGCTGAACCTGTATCAAATTCAATTTTCCCATCAAAAAACAGCAATATTGCAATGGGTTACTTTATAGGGTGTTTTCCACCAACAAAGAGTTAAATACACAACAACGAAAAGCAATACTGTAATACAAATCAGGTTAATGCGCTTGGTGCTTAAATAAAAACAAACCATATTGTAAATTAATGAAGAAAAGAAAACAACATTTGGTATATAGAAAGACTGGATCCTTGAGATCACTGTTAGGGGAGCAAGAAAACTTCAATGTTCAAACAAAGGGAATTGATGCACAAAAGTAGAATTGTAATAATGATAATCTACACAAGTTTTTGTAACATAGACTATAGTTGTCATAACATACATACAACTTAAATATTTGCTTCATAAATATTTGAAAGTTCATTATTTTATTTGCAGTTTTGTTTCTTAAATTTATATATAAGTCTTGAATCATGAATAAGCTCTAATTTGTCTTCCACACTGACGACTAATTGAGGGTCTATATAACAAAAATGACCTAAATCCAGTCACTTGTCGGTGACACAGTCAAATGTGTCATCCCTATTCTGTATGCCTATATAAAGAAGGCCATTCTATGTAAAAGATATCATATTTGGACAGTGGAATAGTAACTTTTAAAAAGTTTTAATTACTGTTCAGCTACTATGCTGTTCCATTCTGTATCAGTCTTAAATCATTCCTTTAAATCCCTCCAATGACTTTAAGAAATAGTTTCTCAGCTTTTCCTCCATAGAAAATTCAGATGGATTAGAGGTAATGGAAATATGGTTCATCCAGAAGAAACCAAGTGAACTCACCATCCTATAAATCATGTTAAACAACTAAGATAAATCATAATCATCCTTTGTATGATAGATTTTGTTCTTAATTGGTGAGTGCAAGACAGATAGAAACATAGTACAGAAGAGCAAAAGGGCACAAGACATCACTGTTGAATTTTAACATATGCATGTCATTCTTAAAAATTGCAGACTGTAATAGAGATAGAACTTGAAAAGTAAACAGCAGTAAGATAAATGCAGTAGTCAACCAAGCATCACACAAATTGAACACATTATTTTTCACAGGGAAACCTTTAAAGGAGAAAAACCCCAAAGCATTAGTAATTCATCATCTAAATGAGATGACTGAGTTTGTACATGAAAGAAGGAAATTTGATCTCAGAATTCTGAGATGAATATACAAAAAAATTCCAAAACCCTAGCAGGTTTACTGCTGCCACCAAATGCTGTTGCCACATGGAGGGTGGCTAACGCTGAGTCCTGTAGCAGCCTTCTGCTGCAAACTCTAACCACCTGTAGCAGCCTTACTGCTGCTGCCCATGACAAGAAGCCTGCTGTCCTAAGTGTCTTTTACCTGCTGCCCGAAATGTCTTTTACCTGCTGCCTGAAATCTGTGAACTGCTGCCCGTGACTGTGACTGCTGCACGAACTGTCTGCCCAATCTGTTTACTGCTGCCCGTGATCTGTGACTTGCTGCCCATAACTGCTGCCCAAACTGTTGGTTGCTGCTGCTGTTACAGTAGCGAAGGTTGGGTTGATGCCCTGAACCACCAGCCTATGTCACAGGGGTCACCGAACCTGAACCTCCAGGTTTGGAATTCGGCGAACCTAAATAATTTGAAAAATTCATTTAGGTTCGCCAAACCTGATAGATGAACCTAATCACGAACCTGGAACTCGAACCGGTTCGTTTAGGTTCGTCTATCAGGTTCGCTGAACTTGATAAAACAAACCCGAAGCAAAAGGAAAAAGTATCGAGGGGGGTTTTTCTCTCCGCAAGGGTTTGTTCTGCTGGTATTTCTCTCAACGACCAACAAAGGCGACCTTGCGACAACGCAAAACCTTGTCCTCTCCTCCTATCATCACCGCTCAGCTCGACTGCAACATCGCCGCAACTGTATCGTGACAATGATTCTGGGCTGCAAACAAAGCCGCCAACAGACCCGCAGCCCGCCAACTGCAACTTCCAACGGAGCCGCCTCGTGGGTGGGTGGGTGACTTCAATGTTCCAAGAGACAGCCACAGCCCATAACTTGCAAGCAAACATTGGTGAACCCGAACCGTGAGGGAGGTTATAGCCTATAGGCTATACTAAATGCTGATAGAGTCGTGGCCCGCCTCTGCCCATTACAGTCTGCAGACTGCGATCGCCGACAACCTACAGACTGTCCATTAAATTTCTTTGTTTCAAAGTTTAAATGAAATTTTTTTAACTGTAACTTAATTTTTAAAATTTTAATTGTCAATTATTTTGCGATCGCCGACAACCTACAGACTATCCATTAAATTTCTTTGTTTCAAAGTTTAAATGAAATTTTTTTAACTGTAACTTAATTTTTAAAATTTTAATTGTCAATTTTTTTTTTAAGTTAAAAAAAAATTATTGTCTGTAACAAATAGAATGTTAATTAGTGCTGGCAGATTTAAGTTAATGAATAATAACATATTTTATGAAAAAAACAGGGCATAATAACATAATTCATGATATATGCTATAGCAATACTAATTTCTAAATAGTATATATATATATATATATATTTGAAAAATGTATATAGACGAACCTATGCCGAACCCCATCCGAACCCCATCGGAAAACTCGAACCCGAATTGAACCTGAAGCTTGCCGAACCTGAAAACGAACCCGAACCTTGTGACATTGCCACCAGCAAACGTAGTGGTGCAGTGGTCTGCTGCTACCAAGGGTATGGCAGCCTCTGCCCGTGACCAACAGCAAAGGAGCAGGGCTGCTGCTGTAGCAGCCTGTGAACACCACCGTGAGCAGAGTACTGTGAAGGAAGAGACCCTAGTGAGCTAGGAGCCACCACGCTAGGGCAAGGGAAAGAATAGAAGAAAAAAAACTTAGTCACGAAAATTTCTTCCACAGCAGCAAGACTGATAATCCCAGTCACGAGTTTGCCTCAGTCCAAGATGGAGCAGTCAAGTGATGAAGTGTTGTGTATAAAATGATTTGTAAATGTTATTGACTCATTTATTTATAGACTATCAAACATTTGAGTTGGTCCCACATAATTAGGAGTTGACAATAGGGTTTAGTTCTTTTTCATCTTTGACCCTTTGACTTTAATCTTTTGTGGTACAAGGTATTCTCGTGTTTTGACTTGGGTCAATAGGTCTTTTCTTTTGTTGGTCTCATAGATCAAGATTAGGGTTAGATGGTCCTCCAAGTATTTTGTGGTCAAAGCAAGTGGTCTCTAGGGTCCTTGCGGTTCATTCATGCCCACTCAATGTACATCATCATAAATAAGGAGAATTACTAAATGCTTTATCTTGATCTCCTCGTGCCACCAAGATCAGGTGCTAGGTCTCTCAACCAGGGGTAGCTAGTCCCTGGAAAAGGTCTCATAGCCCATAGATCAAGGAGAGGAGTGCATAACGTGCCCAGACCCGGTCTAGGGCTTATGGTGATGACCTGGTAACTGACCAAGTGCCTTAGCCCCAGGCTGCATCAAATGACTCAATGTCAAATACTCGGTAACTAACCAAGGGCCTCCATTCTCCCAAAGAATGGCCTTCAGCCTCAGGCTGAGTCCCTAGTCTCGAACTAGGTTAAATTCCTGGTAACTGACCAGGTGCCTCCATTCAGTGAATGGCCCTCAGCTCTAAGCTGAGACCCCCGGTCCCAGACTGGGTCAATTTCCTGGTAACTAACCGGGTGCCTCCATTCTCCTAGAGAATGGCCCTCAGCCCCAAGCTGAGTCCCCCAGTCCCAGACTAGTTCAAATTATTGGTAACTGACCAAGTGCCTCCATTCAAAGAATGGGCCTCAGCCCTAGGCTGAGTCCCCCAATCCCAGACTGGGTCAAGTTCCTGGTAACTGACCAGGTGCCTCCATCCTCCCAAAAAAAGGCTCTCGATGCTGCTTAGGAAAAATCAACACTCCCTCTCAGCGAGAGAGGTATTCTCTGCCATCCCAAGCTTATCACGAAAGGACACAAACTTTGTTGATGTCAAAGCCTTGGTCAAAATATCTGCAATTTGTTCATCTGTATGGGATGTATTGAAGATTCAAGGTGCCTCTTTGTACTATAAAGTGGTACTTCATTTCAATGTGTTTCGGTCTATCATGAAACATCGGGTGTTTCGGTCTATCATGAAACATCGGGTTTTCTGAAAGCTTAATGCAACTCTGATTATCACAATGAATAATCGTTGACTCAAGCTTTCCACCGAACAGATCAGAGAGAAGTTTCCTAAGCCAAACTACTTCTTTGCAGGCATCACTAGCAGCAATATACTCAACTTCAGTTGTGCTCTGAGCAATGGAACCTCGTTTCATGCTGAACCAAGAGATCATTGCCGATCCCATACTAAAGCAGTAACCTGATGTGCTTTTTCAGTCTACTACCAGCCCAATCGAAGTCGACATATCCGACTAACATTACTCCACTGCTGGAAGTATACCTGAGCCCATAAGTGATAGTACCTTGCACATATTTGAGTACATGTTTAGCAGCTACCCTGTGTATGTGCTTCGAATCGGACATGAACTAACTCGAAGCATTCACTGTGTAACAGTTATCTGGCCTCGTGTGTAATAGATACATCAAGGATCCAATGAGCCGTCGATAAAAAGTGGAATCCACATAATGAACAGGTGGCTAGTCACGTAACTTCTTCAAGTTCGTTGTCATTGGTACGCTCATGGACTTGCAGTCCTACATTCCAAATCTCTGCAAGATATCGACTGCATACTTCCCTTGTGTTAGGAAGATCTCGCCTAGCTTTTGCCAAACCTCTAAGCCAAGAAAACAGTACATTAGACCAAGATCCTTCATTTCAAATTCAAAGGAAAGCTCCCTCTTACTATCAGTTGTTCCTCCCTAGTAAGGAACAAGTCGTCCACATACAAGACTAGGATCAAGTGATGGTTATGAACAACCTTAAAGTGCAAATTGGAGTCGACAGTACTTTTGGAGAACCCCAAGCTATGAAGATAGCCATCAATTCTTGCATACCAAACTCTTGGGGCATGTTTAGCCCATACAAGGCTTTCTTCAGTTTACACACATGGGACTTATCCCCATGAGTCACAAAGCCTTCTGGTTGTTCAATGTAGCCTTCCTCATCAATTTTGCCATTGAGGAAGGTTGCTTTTACATCCAACTGATCAAGTTTCCATCCAAACACAGCACCAAGGGAGATGATAGTTTTGATGGTGGTATATCTGGCGACAGGAGAAAAAGTTTCATCATAGTCTATGCCTTCCTTTTGAGTGAAGCCACAAGTTACAAATATGGCTTTATACTTTTCAATGCTACCATCAACAGCATGCTTGATTTTGTAAAGCCATCTAGACGTTACCACAAACTTCCCTGTCAGCCTAGGAAAACTTCCCACACATCATTTTTCATAATTGAACTATATTCTTCGATCATGGCATCATTCCATACCTATAGGCTTGCTACTTCTTTGTATGTGGTAGGTTCTACATTGATGAGCTTGCTCATAAGGCCTGAGTACTTCTGGGGCTTTAAGCATTCTCTGAAACTCCCAAGAGGAGCTTTATGCTTCTCAACTTCTTGCAACGTTTCTCAGTACCAGGCAGGTCTCCTTTTGGAAGGAGAAGCCTCAAGTAGTCCTTCAGTTGGTCTTTCCGATTCTTCAGGCACATATGGAATTTGAGGCTCATTTTCTTCTGAATCTGGAATTTCAAAAGGAGACACTTCTATATCTTTTGGAAGCTCTTTTGTTTAGTGAAACACAGCTTCCTCGTGGAATATCATGTCTTTACTGACTTCAATGTACCTTTGTCCAAGAACATAGATGTGGTAAGCTTTCAAGCTTTCACTGTACCCAACAAATATGACTTTCTTTCCATAAGGCTCTAGCTTATCCCTCTTTTCTTTTGGTACATGAATATACACAGGCGTGCCAAAAACTTCATGTTGTAAATTATGGGTTTCTCGCCTGTAAATACTTCTTCTTGAGTCTTTTTCCCCAAGATGGCATGAGGGCTTCTGTTTTGGATGTACACAGCAGTACATGCAACTTCATCCCACAGAGATAAAGGAAGATCGAGATCAGTCAACATAGCTTTGGCAGCTTCACATATCGCCCTATTCTTCCTTTCTACAACCCCATTCAGTTGAGGGTTGTAAGGCACTGTTAGCTCTCTCTTGATTCCTACTTCTCGGCAAAAATCATCAAACTCATTAGATTCATGCTCAACTCTATATTCTGACCTCGAGATACGAATGTGTCTTCCTGTCTGGTTTTCAATTAGAGCATTGAACTCTTTGAATTTGTCAAAAGTTTCACTCTTGACTTTGAAAAAGTAGATCCAGTACATACGAGAGTGATCATATATGAACAATACATAATACAAGCACCCACTTAAGTAGGGTGAAGACATGGGCCCACATATGTCAGAATGAATCAATTCGAAGATTCCTTTAGATCTATTATTGGCACTTGCTTCTAGAGAAGGATTTCTTAGTGTTCTTACCTAGAGCACAACCTTTGCAAACACCATTATGTTCATGAGGAAACTCTAGCATACCTATAACCATCTTTGAAGAACAGGGAGAGTTGTATAGTGAAGGTGTCCTAACCTTCAATGCCACAGTTCACATGGGTCAATTGTGTTGTGAACCACTGCTTGTGTGGAGTTTCCAGAAGTTTTGCAAAGACCTCCCTCTCGAACTCCAATCGATTCTGCTGAGCTTAACTTTCATTCTTTGCCCATAGTAGGACCTTCTTGTCCATGAAGATAATCCTGTAGCCCTTGCCTTCTAAGCCAACAACAAAGAGGAGGCTCTTCTTCAACCCAGGGACATATAGTATGTCTTCAATATGTAAAACAGTCCTCGAGTCAAGTTGAAGTGAAGTTGAGCCAACTCCTTCACTTTTGTAGGTGGTGTCATCCCCAAGTTCTACTTGAGTAGTGAACTTCTTCTTTCTGTAGTTGGTAAGTGCTTCACAGAAACTTGTCATATGTCTGGAGGCACCACTATCCACTAACCAAGAGTTAGCATTATTGGTGATCGAATCCTGAAAGAGCAGAGATCAGGTAGTATTCCCTTCTTGGTTCATCTTCTTTGGAAGACTTAGCATTCTTCTTCTTCTTCTTCTTGGGTTCTTCTTCTTCTGCTATAGAAGCTTGGAACCTTCTTTTGAACCTTCTCTTTGGCTGTCTGCAATCCTTGGAAAAATGTCTCATCTTATGACAATTAAACATTCTATAATTGGAGCATCTGATTGCTTACCTTGTGGTTTCTTTTCTTTCTTTTTTAGAGTGAAGGGCTTCTTGAGCTTCCTTGTCTTGGCTGTAAGAGCAAGGTTCCCTTCCTTAGCACCGTTTGATCTGCTTTGAATTCTTCCCTCTTCCTCCAAGCAATCATGCCAAAGTCTATCAAAGTTTGGTTGAGATTCATGTCCACTTACTGCTGCCAAAAAGGTCTCCCAAGAACTGGGAAGACCATCGAATACAGTGTGTACAAGATCATCATCATCCACAGGTATACCAATAGCAGAAAGTTGGTCCCTAACCTGTGCATTTTTTGTGAAGAAGGGGGCCACTCCTTCATCCTTATTCATCTTCAATGTACGAAGCCTCTTCTTCGGTACTCTCTTCTAGCTAGGTGCCTTCTTTTCATATAAGTTTGTCAAGGCGTCAAAGCATTCTCATATAAGTTTATCAAGGCGTCAAAGCATTCTTTGGCAGTCTTCAATGGTGTTATGGTGGGCATCAAGGTTTCTTTGACTGAGCCATAGATGATCCTCCTTGCCTTTGCTTGCTTCTTCTTGAAAGCAATTCTTCCTGCATTAGATGCAGGTTCTTCTGTGGCATTAGAACCAAGTCATCAAGGCCATTCTCTTCCAAGGTGGCCATAAGCCTAGCTTTCCATGACTTGTAGTTGGTTGATCCCTCAAGCTTTTCTTTTCGTCTGAAGGTGTTGGTGGCCATCTCCGATTAACAAGTTTGCCATATCAAAGCTGCAAATGTCCCAAGGTCTAGGAGGATTACAGTGATGTGCTCTTTCACTGCAATCTTCACATGCAAAGCTCTGATACCATGTTGAATTTTAACATGTGAATGTCATTCTTAAAAATTGGAGACTGTAATAGAGATAGAACTTGAAAAGTAAACAGCAGTAAGATAAATGCAGTAGTCAACCAAGCATCACACAAATTGAACACATGATTTTTCACAGGGAAACTTTTAAAGGACAAAAATCCCAAAGCATTAGTAATTCATCCTCTACATGAGATGACTGAGTTTGTACATGAAAGAAGGAAATTTGATCTCAGAATTCCGAGATAAATGTACAAAAATTTTACAAAACCCTAGCAAGTTTACTGCTGCCACCAAATGTTGTTGCCACGTCGAGGGTGGTCTAACGCTGAGTTCTGTAGCAGCCTTCTACTGCAAACTCTAACCACTTGTAGCAGCCTTATTATTGCTCCCCGTGACCATTAGCCCAATGCCCGAAGTGTCTTTTACCTACTGCCCGAAATGTCTTTTACCTGCTACCCGAAATCTGTGAACTGTTGCCCGAACTGTTTGCTCAAGTTGTTTACTACTGCCCGAGATGTTTACTGTTGCCTATGATCTGTGACTTGTTGCCCGAGATGTTGATGTTGCCCGTCACTGTTGCCCGAACTGTTGGTTGTTGTTGTTGTTGTTGTTACAGCATCGAAGGTTGGGCTGCTACCCTAGACCACCAATGAAGGTGGTGGTGCAGTGGTCTGGTGCTACCGAGGGTATGGCAGCCTCTGCCTGTGCCACCAACAAAGGAGCAGGGTTGTTGTTGTAGCAACTTGTGAACACCACCATGAGCAAAGTATTGTGAAGGAAGAGACCCTAGTGAGCTAGGAGCCACCATTAGGGTTTAGTTATTTTTCATCTTTGACCCTTTGACTTTAATCTTTTTGTAATACAAGGTCTTCTTGTGTTTTGACTTGGGTCACTAGGTCTTTTCTTTAGTTGGTCTCATGGACCAAGATTAGGGTTAGATGGTCCTCCAAGTATTTTGTGGTCAAAGCAAGTGGTCTCTAGGGTCCTTGTTGTTCAAACTTCATTCATGCCCACTCAAAGTACATCATCATAAATTAGGAAAATTACTAAATGCTTTATCTTGATCTCCTCGTGCCACCAAGATCGGGTGCTAGGTCTCTCAACCAAGGGTAGCTAGTCCCTAGAGAAGGTCTCATAACCCATAGATCAAGGAGAGGAGTGCATCACATGCCCAAACCTGGTCTAGGGCTTATGGTGATGACCTGGTAACTGACTAGGTGCCTCAGCCCCAAGCTACATCAAATGACTCAATGTGAAAGACTTGGTAACTGACCAAGAGCCTCCATTCTCTCGGAGAATGGCCCTCAGCGTTAGGCTAAGTTCCTAGTCCCGAACTAGGTTAAATTCTTGGTAACTGACCAGGTGCCTCCATTCAGTGAATGGCCCTCAACTCTAAGCTGAGACCCCTAGTCCCAGAATAGGTCAATTTCCTAGTAACTGCCCAGGTGCCTCCATTCTCCTAGAGAATGGCCCTCAGCCCCAAGCTGAGTCCCCCAGTACCAGACTAGTTCAAATTCCTGGTAACTGACCAGGTGCCTCCATTCAAAGAATGGCCCTCGGCCCTAGGCTAAGTCCCCCAGTCCCAGACTAGGTCAAGTTCCTAGTAACTGACCAGGTGCCTCCATCCTCCCAGAGAATGGCTCTCGATGCTGCTTAGGAAAAACCAACAATCACAACATCCTAAATAGTGGCATGATTTCAGTTAGTATTTAGAGACTACCATGGATAGCATATGGAGTTAGTTCCAAATTTATAATTTTGGAGACTCGATGAATCTTTTATTACACAATATGATATTTTGATTCATTGCATTGTAATATTATATTACTTAATATATTACTGCATTATACGCTTGCACATTATACATAAAGCATTTATGTGGCAATGCCTGCCATCATATGGCTAATATGTGGGCAAACCTCCTCAAGTTGTGCTGGAAGAACTGACATGATATGGTCATGCATAATCATTGTCTCAGCTCTATCTGGTTGCTTTGTCAAAACAGCCTTTTGCCACTTGATAGTAGGATGACTACAATAATCATCAATTCTCCCTGTTTTCCACTAATTTATTCTTAGAATTCATTATTAGTATTACCCCACTCTCACAGCCTAAATGATCAACTCCCCCTCGCAATTCCTGGAACCAAATTGGTCATAAAATATGCAAAGAATCAATTTAGAGTGCATAAGCAAACCACACAGATTTCTAGCTAGATATATTTATTATTTGATGTCGTCAATCTCGAGAGATTCTGAGGAGATTACAGCTTGTATCATGTGATATATGGTGGATTATTTTATTGTATTATGAATGCTTGCGGAATCAAGAGAACTAAAGGCCGGTATGGGAATGAAATTGCACCATCTGAATGAAATTGACAAATTGCGATATGAGAAAAAATTAGCAGAATGAAATATACGCTATGGAATAAACACAAGCCAGTCTATAGATGAAATTGCCTATTATGCATGCAAAAAAACATTTAAAAAGCTTTTGTAGGCAACAAGGTTTGGATATAGGCAGTAACTTAATGAGCCGTTACAAGATTCCATCTGAACCATAGCCTGCATGGCTTCTTTGCAGACAATAAGGCTGGAACATAACAGCTTGCACAACCACTTGTCTGGTTGGTATGACAGAATATTTAGAAAGTCTTGAAGGCATGAATATTCCTAGCACAGAATGAAACGAATATATGCCTAAAAATCTTGTGTATATCAATGTAGTTGGTTCTTTTTTCACTTCCACAAAAAAGTAGGAAGAAGAGTAGTCCAGTTTTGTTTGTACTGTGTTGCAGTTAAAAATGATGTTGCTAAACACGTATGTTGAAATTTCGAGAAAATGTTTCCCAATTCAAAAGTCTCACCTCAACCTTGAAGTTCCTCCCAGGATCTATTTCCTGTGAACTTTCAGCCTTTAAGGTTGAATATGAAATATATATTAAAATAGTATAAATTTCACTTCTGTCCTACCAAATACACAAGGCAGCCGAAGAAATAAACACTGAACAATTGTACGTCAATGGAACTATGTTTCCAACCCTTGGGGCACAATCCCCAATATACCAGCATAGATCCATCTTAAAAAGGATCTACTAAGCGCCGAAAGGGTTCAAATCTCTCGAAGTGCAAACCCTTTTTTTAGAGTAGAAATATTGAGGAAATGTGAACGAAATGTTTATGGTTTTAAATTGTAATCTTACATATGTGGTTCTAAAAAATATTTTAAATCTAAATTGAGCCGACATGTTATTTCTTATAACATTTTTTTAAGGACACATGTCAGCTCTATGATGAGCACAGAAGGACTTACACATCTCCCCCTACTGGGCTGTAGAATGTGCCTCTTCGGCACAATAACAGATCTGAAAAATTACTTAATTACAGTTAATTTAGTACAGCTATAAATCTGCCCACTTAGCTTGTATATGTCTGTCAAATCACCCAACAAAATCAGCTAGCTGTTCATGATAAATCAGCATGCCAAACAGCCCTAGAAACTATTCATTCACCATGAATTTAAGCTGAAAATCAGATCTGCAAGTACACAAAGTTTGGACAGCAAGTATAACTCATATATACATAAGAATGAAATTAGAAGTTCCTACCAACAGCTTATCACAAACTAGTACAAAATAGTCCTTTGAGCTTTTCATGAGTTAGGAGCCTCCAATGCTCTCCAAACCCTATTAAGGGCATCCACCATCAACAGAAAACCCAAGTAATACAGAGGCCTAGCTAAGCATTCCACCAAGATATCTAGCCACCACACTAGAGGCTCCACAACAAGTTAGCATCAACAGCAACAAGCCGAGGTCCTTCTCACACAAAGACTTGGCTAGGTTCTGCCTCTCACAAACAATAGTGCCTTCCTTGCATAAAGACAAGCACAAAGACTCAAAACAAGTTCATCGTCATGATACAGTGATCTAAAGAACTTTCACATCTCTAAGGCAACATGATACTAAACAAAAACTACGCATCCCTTTATATAGAATAGGAGAGGGAATCCAAAAATAATAAGATAAGGTCCACATACAACCTAATCTGATCCTCAAGATAAGGTCTCCGGGTGAAGCACTCTCTCTCCAAGGTCTACACATGTCAAGACAAGGCTCCTCAAGTGGTGCACTCAGAAAGCATGGGCTCCAAGCGTCAAGTGCTCCTCATCTCAAGGATCTTCACTCTCCAAGGCAAGCATCCAATGCTCCAATGTTCCACAAAATGTGCTCAAGTCAACATATAGCCCCACCTCGAGGGCACATAAAGCCCCACACAATGCATCCTCAAGTCACGCACTCATTCTCCTAGGACCTAAGGCATTCCAAGTGGTCCCAATGCTCCTAAGGCTAAATGCCATCCCTTGTAGTTCCCAATGCTCCTCCTCCAAGGTAAATCCAACACCCATGCAAGCAACCATCATCCTAAACATGAATGCCATGTAGAAGATATTGATACCACATAAGATAACCATCTCATCAAGGAATGTGCCAAATCTAGCACCAAGTCCAAGGTCAAGCAACCACCTATAGAAAGCTCTCCAAATGCCATCAAGCAAAAGTTCTAACATACAACTAAGGGGCTAATGTTTCACCATGCACCCCACATCAAAGAAGGCACCCTTAACCTAAGTCACCTGGTTCGAGTTCGTGTTCAAATTCGACACGAATGAAATTCGAAAGAAAATCATCTAGCAAATTTTTTCGATAAAATTCATCATTAAATTCGAATATATATATATATATATATATATATATATATATATATTACATAAATTTTATTTTTTATAATATAATTATTTTAATATATTAAATATATATAATCTAATTTTATAATATTTAAAATTTATATTAATGTAAACCTAACTTAACTTTACAGAATTATATTTCAGCCTAAAAACTTTACAGAATTATATTACAATTTATATATGATCATTGATAATATATGTAATACTTTGTGTTATATTATTATATTATATAATATATGTAATATATCATGTAAACTAAGATATCCGAGGTCGATAAAAAAATACATCAACACTTCCAGCTACCAGCTAGCCACGACATCTTCGAAAGTATCATTTCCCACGCAGACTATTCGACGGCAGTCAACAGTTGCCAACATGGGCCCTCTAGTGTGGATGCTACTCACGTACCGGGACTTCACTCACAATGACTGAAGTCTGACAATCGGTGGCCTCAGTGCTTCAGAAATGAACAACAAAGAATGGATGGCGGCTTCACGTGGACCTTTTTTTGATAGGGAGTAGGGTTACCCAGGGACCGCAAAAGGGGAAAAGACGATTTCAAAACAAATATTTTACGGATTTTTAAAAATTCGCCCAAATTTGTAGCGATTCCATTCACCTTAGCATTCGCTAAACCAAAGAAATCTAAATTGGGATGAAATTCGCCAAACTTGATCACACTAATTCATGTCTTAAAAATTCGCCGATTTTCGATTTTCAATGGAAAAAATCAGCAAACCCGGTGACTTAGCCCTTAACATAGTGTAAACACTTTTAGAGCAACCAAAAACTAACAGCATATAAGCCTACTGCAATCTGGACAGCCTCAAATTGACAGCAATACATGTGGTTGAGATTTGTGTTGATATTGTTGCAAAGGTGCAACTTTGATATGAGTGTGGTGGGAAGAAATTAATTTTCTAACTACAAAAAGTAATAAACAAAAGATGTTTTGTAGAAGGTAGATAAGTATGATGCAAACTCTAGCTTTGCCTGTGTAAGGACGTAACACATTAACATCGGCATTTGATGGCTTCTTAGTTAATAAATTACATCCAATGATCCAACTTTATTCTACCAGCATAGATCCATCTTAAACCTGGATCTACCAAGCACCAAGAGGGATCCAATTTCTTGAGGTGTAAATTTTTTTAATCTTAAATTTTTTACATGTTTAAAAAACTTTACACCTCAAGAATTTTGATCCCGTGTTTGCCGAAGATAATTGCGAAATTATTTAAATTATTTTAGTTTAGGACATGATTTTTTATAGTTTTTAGTTTAGGCCGACCTTATATATATATATATATTATGTTAGGAACATTAGGATTGTTAGGAACGCATCTCCCCAATCCCAATACTGAGCTGTAGAGAACCTCACTACTCTCAGTGCAATAAGAAGTTTTTTTTGTTATAGGTCAAAAAAAACTGAATCTTAAAATATGTTACTCACATGTCTCTTACTCGTGTAGTACCTGAAATATCCAATAATGGACATCTAGGACGAGGAAGAAATTGTGCCTGTTCAGAGATGGTTTGGAAATTAGAACAACCATTTGGCTCGTATGGACAAGCTCCCATTACAACCAAGCAAATTAGTAACCTGCATATTTCTGCTAGTAGGAATCTCGGAATAAAGAATAATGTATTATACTAGAAGTTGCTGAAAATATGTTGTATCATATAGATATTCATAGAGCTGATAGTGAATTATGGATTTGAACATATGGTGCTTCTTGTTCTCAAACCTCTGCCTGTCTCAATGTAGCCAGACTTTGCCTCCCACTTGAAAATGATACTGAAGCCTATGTGACACAAACCATGTAACTGAAGCCCAAAATATGTAACTTAAGCCTAAAATATATTCAGTTTTTGACAGAATAATAATTAGACACAAATAGATCAGAGATCCATTATTTAATAGTCAACACATCATGTCAATGATCAATCTCCTACAGCTTTATCAGCTTGATCGTGAACAATATTTCTCCATTCTACATTCTTCAAGGTTGGCAGAAAGCTAGTTGGTGCAAGGAGATAAAAATGTATTGCCAATTGGCTGTCGGTATCTAGAATGGGCTACAAAACTGGGGCATATGAAAATTGAGGAGTCCCACAGCCAGTAGTACACCTAACAATGGCACTTTCTTCACCTGAGCCCTCATGAGTGCAACAGTTTCAGAGCTTTCAGTTTGCACAAAAGGTGAATTGGAACGCCAGGTCCCTATCTCAGCTCTGATTTGTTTTATCATGGCTTTTTCAGCTTGAAAGGAATCCAAGATGGAAGCTACTTGAAAGGCCCTTCATTTCCAAGAATTTTGGCAAGGTGGTATTTAAACCCATTGATGCCTCCATAGATATTTTTGGGTAATTTCATATAGCAGTTTGGCCCCCGCCAAGATCATTGTGATGTATTGTGATGTGCCCAACTAGGGTCCTTTTCCTTTGCCTTTTCAGTTTTTAGTTTATTTGTTGGTGAAAAGACTGACAGGAAAAAAACAGCTTGATGTTTCTCAGACAAAAAAAAAGTAAAAATATTGACCAAGGCTACTGCTGTCCCAGTGAAATTTCTACAAAAATAGGCTCCTAATGCAGTTTCCAACTGAACCTTTTCTTTTCAAGAGATCTTGACTTTAGAATCTAGATCTCAATTTAGTGCCTTTTGGAGTATGTCTAATACACTTGGACGCCTTTTGCTGGACATTTATAGGTTACAAATCTGAAAACAGCAAAAACCAACTCTCATCCAACCCCTAATAATCAAATTTCATTTTTGCTGAAGTATCTCTTGAAATGATAAAGTCGTAAGAAAAAGCACTGTTCACAAACCGCAGATTCCTAAGATCATGACTGAAACGTTATCACACCCAACTACCCATGAAATTGTTTTTTTCTCAATAAGCACTGGATGTGATACAAAGAAATGCCTAATTTAGCTAATGGTTAGTGTACTAATTACATGACTGAAATACTGCAAGTGATCCAAGAGGACCCCACAGCCATTCCTAGCGCTTAGGATACAGACTAGGTGTGCAAATTTGTCACGTTCATAACCTAGTTTATTTTGTGAGTTGAGATACCTGCAGTGTCATACTTGACAAAGTGTGATTGGTATAGCCATCGGCACCTACCAATCGATAATCACAGCTTAAGATCCCCATCAAACCAATTTGTTGCTTGCAGCATAAGATATCATGCCAAAAGTGGTTGGATCTCAGTGCACAACTCACCTATTTATTGCAATATTGAACTGAAGTTTAGTAAGCTCTCATGCCAAAGACGGTTAGATCTCCTTGCACCAATATAGCAAAGTTGAACTCGAAGTTTATTAGAGCAGTTTCTTTTTGTGGTACAAATAGATAGTTCGAATACCTCATCGGGTATGACCTGATTGATTGAATAAAGCCCTGAAAGTGGCAATGTTGCCAGTAAAGAGGTTTTCCAGAAACTACAGTTCTTTAGAATCTATCCAACTCCCAGAAGTGGCACGGGATCATCATTGCAAGGTACAAAAAGCGAGTTTCTGTTCTGCAATGCCGCTTCAAGCTTCATTATTATTCTATTTTTGATGCACTAAGGAATACAAAAAACAATAAGTAACATAATTATCATCATCTTGCTGTAATTTTGTTACTTAATTTTGCTGATTTTAATCATCCATTTTTGTAGGTCCAACATACCTACTTAGATGTTTCCTTTGACACCATAACTTCTGATGTGAGTAACTCGTGATAGAGAATGCCAATGTGATATCCAGCTGCTGTTTTTAAAGCTAATCCACAGGTATGCCCTAAGAATTGTGTTGTTGAAGAAAAAAGACAGATAAACTCAATTGTACAGTCTCCAAAGAGAAATTGGCTACAAACTTTGAGGCCCTGAAAACATCCTACTTAAACTGATCGGATTTGTTAATACAGACTTATACTTGTTTCCAACATGGGTTCTATCGAGCCTATTGCAGATATGGATTCATGGAACGACCACCTCCAAGTTTGATCATCTTGCTATTGATTTTGTCTGTGCCCCACCTGATTTTTCTGAGGTTCTATTTCCATTAAAATTCCACAAAATTTGAATGTATGTCCTCGGGAACTCAAGGTGAAGGGCCCACCGGTCTTCGGCGATGATGTTCTTGACTTAAGGTGATAACTAATTTATTATTTATATAAAAACCTAAAAAAAACTTAATTAATCCTGCACTCTTGCAAAGCAGGAGGGACTTACCTGGAACTGAAAAGGGAGAATACTGCTGAGACGGGGGTCTGTCCGGTGCCCCAGGCCTGTTTGGCTGCATTTTTAAAATAAATTCCAACGGCTCTCCTTACCACATCTGCACATGTATGAATCGCCAATTATACCGAACTACTTCATTAATATTTTTTAATCCATTGTTAATTTACTAGATCTCAATATTAATGTTTGGATCTTTCAATTACAGTGACTAGGGCCAATAAGCTCTGTAATGAAGGAAAAGCGTACCTTTTAGTAAACCCCAGAGTTTGAATTTGAAAGCAAATTGGGGTATGGAACGGAATCTTCACTGCTTGCAGATCAGATCGCCGGATCGGGGATGTTCTGGATTTTTCCGTCGTCGAGAATTATGCAGAATGTTCCCGAAGCTCACTGTGAAGGGTTTTCTAAAAGAAGAACGGAGCTTCCCGGAACGAAGATTGATGGCCGAATTCGCAGGGTCCCGGTTAAAATAGCCGGCACGTCGTCATAGGGCAGACGCACTGGCATGCCACACTGGATAAAAAAGAACCGACGAAATTAAAATTAACAAAACAAAAAATAGAGCCGGGTGAGCTTCGGTTGCCGTTATATAACAGAGATTTCAGGCCGGAATTCTACGGCAACTGTCGTCAGACATGTTAATGTGAGGGGAGGTAGCGAATGGTGGCCGCGAGATTCGAAATCGTGATCAGTGACTAATTTTTCTGCGAGCGACAACTTATGAGACACAAGTGATCGTAGAGAATCTTGCGTGAAATGTTACTTTATAGAAAACACTCTTGGAAGTGTACAAGGGTATACGAGGCTTTTGTTTTGTGTGTGGGCTTGGTTGATTTTTTTTGGGTTTAAGATGGCAAAATTTATCTTCATTTAGTTGTCAAACTGATGACTGCAATTAAATTTATCTTTATTTAGTTGTTAAATTTATCTTTATTTAGTTGTTAAATTGATGACTACAAATTTTTTTTTGCTAGTTGACGCATTATTATTATTTAAGGAAAATCATGTTACCTAAAATAATTAATTAGCGATTATTAAGGGAGTGTGGTTGATTTGTGGTTGCTTGCATGGAGTCTTAGATTTTACTCTATTTATAAGTTATATCATTGCTTACACTGAGTCTTAGATTTTATTCTATTTATAAGTTGTATTAGAATAAAGAAAATGGATTAATAAGTTGTATTAGAATAAAGAAAATGGATTAATGTAGTGGTTGTATTAATTGTATATATTATAGTGTTTTCTAAATGAAGCCATTAGTTTGAAAAAATTATGGTTTTAAATTTTTTCAAGTGAGTTGTGGGCTCTTGAGATTACACCATCATGAATCATTCTCCAGACTTGTGAGTAATATCAAGTCAGTAAACTTGTGAGTAATATCAAGTCCTACAACTATCCTCATATGATTGAGGTGGTGATGTTGTAAAGCTTGTGAATAATATCAAGCTAAGTCTTGTGAGTAATGTCAACAGAGTAGACTTGTGAGTAATATCAAGTCCTACAAATATCCTCATGTTGTGGGGTGGTGTACTTTACTATGTAAAGTGATTATACTATGTGATATATTACTAGTCATGGTCACTAAATGTTATATGTCTCATTTAGGGCTTGCTACCCCTAGAGTGATATACTTTAGCATGTGACTATATGGCCCAGGGTAATATGTGTGATCATAAATATGTGGAACAATTCTTCTGAGTATGATATGATAAGATGGTTAAATTAATTAATACATTTGGACCATGCAGTATTTAATTAATGATAAATGAGATAACCATAGAGAAAGAGTTAGGATTTGAATTGCCTATGCCAAAGCTTTTGTGAACTCGAATTACTAAGACATTAGTTAAGCATTAATTGTGGAAAACAAGTTTCAGTTAAATAAGGAATCTCTCATTGATTTATGCAAAGTGTGTGTTCGTGGATGGAACTAATTGTGAAGCACTAAAGACATTCAGTTAAACTCCTAACTAGTGGTCAAGCAGTCATTTGATGATTGAGTTCAGTTCAATCAAGCTCACATTCAGTTAAAGGCAGTTAACTCCCAATGAAAGAAGGAAGACACATATCTTCTGCATGGAAGAGAATTTGGGGTGTGAATTTGACACCAAGACTAGGTAGGCACTAATGTTGGGTACGATGAAGTAATTAGTGCACAGAGTGCACCAAAAGCATGCAACCATTCAGTACCTCTTCTTTTGTGTAATTAAAAGCATGCAACCATTCACTACCTCTTCTTCTGTGTAATTAAAAGCATGTTATTGAAGTGTTATGCACTTGTCAAGGCTCATACAATGTTCCTAGTTATCTATATTCTCTACTGTTGCTTTGATATCTCTTTTCAGACAATCTACTCATGTATTGAAAATCATTCTCTATTATCTATCATACTCAAAGAATTGTTGGGTTTTTCATCCTGGGAATTTGGAAGGTTTTCCTTGGGTACATCTTATGTCTTATGGATTGAATGATTTATGTGGTTGAATTGTTTTATGAGATTAACATATTTTGTAATTGATTATCAAAAGTTTTAAAGTTCAAGCATCTTCATTTTTTTGTTCAAACATTGACATGGTATCAAAACAAGGGCAAGCAAGAGCTTAGTTTTGTGCAAACATTCTAAACCTATGCAGATCTTGAAGTGTTGGGCGAACAGTTTGAAGCAATGGCAACAATCTCCATCCGACCAAAAGATCACCTTGAAGGCACATCAAACTTCAACACATGGAAGGTGAGGGTGTTGAATATTCTTGAAGAGCATAATCTCAGTTCCTTTGTGACCACTGTGATTAAAGAGCCCACTACAAATGCAGGGAGAATCAATTACAAGAAGAATCAAGCAAAGGCAAAGAAGATCATATATGACTCCGTGAAGGACAACCTCATGTTAGTTATCACATCATTGAAGACGACAAAGGAGTGTTTTAAAACACTCACAAACTTGTAGGAGAAGAAGGCTTATACTCAAAAGAGCGTCTTAAAGAAAAAGTTGTGCAACATGAACATGGAAAGAGATGAGATCGTAGCTTCCTTCTTCACAAAGATTTCATTGGTAAAGGATCAACTTATAAGCATCGGTGTGAAGACAGACGAGGATGACCTTCTTCAAACTACCATCGATGGACTCCCCTCCTCATGGGCGACCTTCTTGGTCACAGTAAATGGAAGAGAAGAGCAACCCAACTTCGAAATAATTTGGCATGGTTGCATCCAAGAGGAGGGGTGCATCTAGAACAAAGTTGTGTGCACTAAGGAGGAGAATCTTGCCCTCGCGGCAAGAACCAAAAAAGGGAGGAATCCATTCGCTCCCAATAAATTATTTCATGTAAAGAAGAAAGAGTTTACAAAGAACTTTGAAAATCAAAGTTTAGATGCTTATACTACGGAAAGAGAGGTCACTTTGAAAGATAGTGCAATAAAAAGAAGAAGGATGAAGAAAAGTTTCATGCCTCCACTAACATAGAAGAAGCTCCACAAAAGAATTCACCTAGGGAGAAAGAGACAAAGAGGGAGTATTCCTTGCCTCTACTTTGTCTGGGTCTCTCATCATGGGAGAAGATACATGGATGATTGACAATGGTGCTTTCAAACACATGTCAGGATTCAAGGTCACAAATTCCAACCTAAAAGAGAAGCAGTTTGCATGCATGGTAGAATTGGGGGACAATTCCACATATTCGATCCAAGGAGTTGGATCCACATCTTCCCTGTTGAGTTCGAGAGATAGATTACATGTGGAGGACATTCTTTATGTCCTTGGCCTTTAGAAGAACCTACTACCTGTTTTAGTTCTTGAAGATAAGGGCTTATGAGTCATCTTCATGGAAAATCAAGCATAATTATGGCCAAAGAACTCGAACATTGATATTGCTACTATTATTGGAGTTCGAGAAGGAGGGCTTTACAAGGTCCCAGGAAAGCATAATTCAACCATGGTACATTATACTATCATCCCATGCGAGATTTGGCATAGGAGGCTTGGCCACCTCTACATCGGAGCACTTTCTGGTTTACAGCAAATGGTGAAAGGTATGCCTAGTTTTGATTTTGTAAATGATGTTGTTTATAGGGGTTGTGCTTTAAAAAACAAATCCTAGCAGCCATGCTAGATCTAAATCCATCTTAGATTTAGTACACTCAGATGTATGTGGACCCATGTCATCCCCTTCCCTCAATGGACACCTTTACTATGTATTGTTCATTGATGATTTCTCCCGTAAGGCCTAGATTTATTTCACGAAATCCAAGAGTGAAACCTTCAGTAAATTCAAGAATATAAATCCTTAGTAGAGAATCAGACAAGTAGGCATATTTGTGCCCTAAGATCTGATAACGGTGGATAATTTGAATCAAATGCTTTTAATGAGTTTTGTAGTGATGCAGGGATATGTAGAAAATTAACAGTTCCTTACAACCCACAACATAAAGGGGTTATAGAGAGAATGAACATAATTGTTTGTGAGGTTGCAAAAGCCATGTTACATTATCGACATCTATTTGCTTATTTATGGGCAAAAGCCACTAGTACAGCAGTGTACATACATAACAAAAGTCTACATGCAGTTTTTTATGAGAAAACACCTAAAGATGTGTTCATTGGTGAGAAACCAAACATTTCAAATCTTTGGATATTTGGATGTCCTATCTATATTCACATACCAAAAGAAAAGAGAACCAAGATGGAACCTTCTGGAAATAAGGGAACTTTTGTGGGCTACATTGAGACCTCCAAGGCATTCAGAATATATGTGCATGGTGAGAGACAAGTTGAGGTTAGTCGAGATGTGGCTTTCCACGAGGAGGAAACATTCAAGCGGTCAAAAGAGCTTGAATGTGATTTAAAGACAGAGGAGGCTAAGGCTCCTATATCAGAAGATCATGATAATGATTCCTCCCCTTGTGATGTTCAGAGGGGGAATCCAACAGAACATACAAAGCTACCTCTCATTAATGAACCAGTTGAACCAGTTGATGAACCTCTTACAAAGAGAAGGTCAGCATAGTGTCGATATGTATTGAGAGATGTTGCGAAGCATGGAGCACCAGTGGGCTCTTCCAGAGAGTGCAAGCATCCTGATAGTTATTCATTATATGTTGCATTAATGAGCAACATCAGTGACTCGAAGCCTTCATCATATGAAGAGGCTGCAGAGAAGCAAGTGTGGAAATATGTTATGATAGAGGAATATCATTCTATTTTGAATGATGATGTTTGGAATATTGTTCCCAAACCTGAGAGGAAGTCCATTGTAACTTCTAGATGGTTTTACGAGATAAAGCATGCTGTAGATGGCAACGTGGAAAAGTACAAAGCCAAGTTTGTTGCCCGTGGATTCTCTCAAAAAGAGGGCATTGATTGTGAGGAGACTTTTTCTCTAGTGGCTAGGTATACCAATATTAGATTTATTATTTCACGTGCATCAGTATTGGGTTGGAAGCTTCAACAAATGGATGTGAAGACCACCTTCCTCAATGGTGATGTTGAGGAAGAGGTTTAAATTGAGCAGCCTGGGTTTTTTTTGATACATGGGAAGGAGTCCCATGTGTGCAAGTTGAAGAAATCTCTATATGGGTTAAAACAAGATCCCTGAGCTTCGTATGCCAGAATAGACAGTTATCTTCATAAACTAGGTTTCTTAAAGAGCGAGTTAGATTCAAACTTTCACTTCAAAGTAGTGGAGAACCAACCTTTGATAGTGGTTCTATATGTTGATGATATTTTACTTATTAGAGAGGGAAGTCTTATTGTTGAGTGTAATAGGGAGATTACCTTCGAGTTTGAGATGAAATACTTAGGTCTTATGCACTACTTTCTAGGCCTTGAGATTTAGCAGAGGAATGATGAGATATTTATATCTCAAGGGAAGTACAATGTGGACATCTTGCGCAGATTTGGCACAGTGGATTGTAAATCCATGAATACCTCGATGGATTCCAATTTGAGAAAACTCCATGAGACTAAGACTATATCGAATCCAGTGGACCCCACAGTATACATACAATTGATTGGCTCATTGATGTATCTGATACATTCGAGGCCAGACATTTGCTATCCATTCAACATTTTGAGTCAGTTCATGACGGATCCTAGACACAGACACTAAGTTGCAGGTAAGCATATTTTTAGGTACCTCCGTAGTACAGTTTCTTATGGACTCAGGTACGCCTCCAATGGAGGAGTGTTATTATTTGGATTTACTACTTTTGATTGGGGCGGCAACATTGTTGATCGAAAGAGCACTTTCGGTTACTGTTTCAGTTAGGCTTCTGCTATGATCTCTTAGTCTAGCAGAAAGCAGGGTTCAGTTTCCCAGAGCACCGCAGAGGCTGAATACATTGCTACTAGTACTGCTTGTATAGAATCAGTGTGGCTGAGAAAGCTGCTTAGAGGATTGTTCGATGTAAAGCTAAAGCCTACATTGATCATGTGTGACAACCAAAGTTGTATAAATCTTTTCGAAAATCTTGTGTTTCATGACAAGTCGAAACACATAGAAATGAAGTATCACTTCATTCGAGACATGGTATTGAAAGGTATTGTAAAACTTAAGTACATAACTACTGATGAGCAGATTGCAGATGTGTTGACAAAGCCTCTATCAGTGACGAAGTTCAGACACTTCCGGTATAAGCTTGGTAATGCAAAGAATATCTCCCTCGCTAAGAGGGAGTGTTGAGATTACAACATCAGAAGTCGTTCTCCAAACTTGTGAGTAATATCAAGTCAATAGACTTGTGAGTAATACAAAGTCCTACAAATATCCTCATGTGATTGAGGTGGTGATGTTATAAAGCTTGTGAGTAATATCAAGCTTATCATTGTGAGTAATATCAAGACAGTAGACTTGTGAGTAATATCAAGTCCTACAAATATCCTCATGTTGTGACGTGGTGTACTTTACTATGTAAAGTGATTATACTATGTGATGTATTACTAGTCATGGTCACTAAATGTTATAAGTATCCTTTAGGGTTTATCTACCCCTAGAGTGATATACTTTACCATGTGACTATATGGCCCGGGGTAATGTGTGTGATCATAAGTATGTGGAACAATTCTTTTGAGTATGATATGATAAGATGGTTAAATTAATTAATACATTTAGACCATGCAATATTTAATTAACGATAAATGAGATAACCGTACATAAATGTTAGGATTCAAATCAGCTATGATAGACCTTCAATGAACTCAAATTACTAAGACATCAGTTGTGGAAAACAAGTTTCAATTAAAGAAGTGAACTCTCCTTGATTTATGCAAAGTGTTTGTTCATGGATGTCACCTATTGTGAAGCACTAAAGAAATTCGGTTAAACTCCTAACTAGTGGTCAAGCAATTAGTTGATGTTTGAGTTCAGTTCAATCAAGCTCACATCCAGTTTAGTCAGTCCACATTCAGTTAAAGGCAATTAACTCCCAATGAAAGAAGGAAGGCACATATCTTGTGAATGGAAGAGAATTTGGGGTGCCAATTTGACACCAAGACTAGGTAGGCTCTAATATTGGGTATGGTGAAGTAATTAGTGCATACGGTGCACCAAAAGCATTCAACCATTTGCTACCTCTTCTTCTGTGTAATTAAAAGCATGCAACCATTAGTTGCCTCTTCTTTTGTGTAATTAAAAGCTTGTTATTAAAGTGTTATGCACTTGGCAAGGCTCATGCAGTATTCCTAGTTATCTTTATTCTCTAATGTCGCTTTGATATATCATACCAGGCAACCTGCTCATGTATTGAAAACCATTATTTGCAATTATCTATCATACTCAAATAATTGTTGGTTTTTTCATCCTTCGAGTTTGGACGGTTTTCCCGGGATACAAATACAATAACAAGACAAATACAACAAGACAAAAGAACACAAAGATTTTCCTTTGGGAAACCACACGGGAGAAAACCTAGTAAATTCTTTAGTATATATTATGTCACCAAGTGCAATGACAACCAAGATAGGATGAACCCCAAAGATAATAGCAATTATCTCTCCTTTCCAGCAAGCCTATTCATTCTTTCTCTTGCGTACTTGCTAGAGTGAGAAGTGTGTCCAAATGAGAGGAGCACCCTCTTTATTTATACTCATCAAGTGCGTGACCCTTTTACTTAATTGGGCTGACCTATTGCTCTAAACAAGGACAACCTCCTACGGAGACTCAAAATAACATTGATATAATATTTATTGTGGGTACAATTGACCTGACTTACAACGAAAGGGTTACAGTGTTTTTTCAAGTACATTTTCTTGAATAAGTACATCAATAACATCTCCCAAAGGAGGTGCAACAATAATACAGTAAAAGTACAATAAGAATATCCTCCGAAGTTACAATTTTCAACACTCCCTCTTAACAAGGAAGGTATTATTTCGTCACAGTCATCATCCCTGGACATCATCACTAGTTCTTATCACTCGACACTGGACATCATCCCTGGATATAAACTTTGAACATCATCAGTGGATCTCATCACTAGATCTCATCACTAGATATTATCACATGACATCATCACTGTTGCTACAACTTGGTATTTAAGCCATTGACTTGTGACGTCTCTCGAATATATACATGATTAGAAGTTTTATAGAGCCAACCCTTTTTCATGCTGGATGTAATCCTCGTATCGGTGTGACACCAATCCTATTTCATGTTGGGTGTTGAACTCTCGGTAATACTACCGACCACGTTGGGATCTACCCTCGGTGATACGACCAATCATACTGGGATCCACCCTCAGAGATACAACCAACCACATTGGGATCTACCCTTGGATATACAACCGACCATGTTGGGATCTACCCTCAGTGATACGACCAATCAACATGCAACAACTCAATCCAGTCCATCGATGAGCCTAAATGTAACACATGCACCAGCTCAACCCAGTCCATTTGGGAGCCTACATGTAGCATTGGGATCTACCCTTGGTGATACGACCAGTCATACTGGGATCCACCCTCGGTGATATGAACATTCATATTGGGATCTTCCTTCGTGATACCCCAACCATGTTGGCATCTACCCTCGAAGATATAACTAGTCATGATGGGATCTCCCTTGGTGATATGACCAACCATGTTGGGATCTACCCTTAGAGACACAACCAGTCATACTAGGATCTCCCTTAGTGATATGACTAGCCATGTTGGGATCTACCCTCGGAGATACAACCAATCATATTGTACAATGACCAGTATTTTTTTCATATTGGGTGTACTTATGCAATGACCAATCCTTTTTCATATTGGGTGCACATGTTAACACAAAAAATTGTTCACCTAGTTGTCCATGGTCTAAACCATAACCATACATCATATTCCCACTATTATTTTCTCCATTTTGACCTTCACAACTAAAATTCCACCAAATATGGTCCAAAACATTATTATTCCTTCCCCATAAATAAAGGGAAGTTGAGCATTTATTGTAATTTATCCCCACTATCTCCAAAAAGGACCAAAAAACCCTAAAAATGAGAAGGGTAAAAAACCATAGATAAATACCATGGGTCAAGAAACCTTGGACCATCCTATAAATACATTGTGAAGGTCTCCCCACAAACATTACATGTCATTACCTTTCGTCATTATCCCCATATTTTTCCATTTCCCACGGTGTATGTTGAGCTTGCTCCATACCCATTTAGATCCATTCCCCCTATTTGACAAGCACTAGTGGAGTAGACTAGAGACCCAAACCGTGGAGCTGCAGGACCACTTCCTCGAATGGCTACAATGGACCAACTTCAAAAGAGGTATTTTTTATTCTGGTTTTGCATTGGTTAGTCGAATATATCTGGAAAAAAGAAGAAGTATTGTTATCATTGCTATCGTTTATTGTTGTTAGTCAAAGTCACGTTAAAGTTGAGCAAGCCTTTGCACCATGAACTCTGCCCTATGATCTGGACGATCTAGGGTAGGTGCTTTTGCATGTACTAGAGGAGAAATCCCCATTTCAGTTTTGGCAACTCCACTCAGTCGATCCTTTCGGATCTTTGTTTTTGCAGGTGTTTCTACTGGTTTGTCATCCTTTGTTGCCTTCAATCATCAGAGATATGGCCCCCTCCGGGTAGATCCAAACCAGTCTTGCCTTAGTGCCTGCCCCCTGACCCAAGTCGACAACCTTTTTCTAAAAAAAATCTCAGTTCTAGCCAGATCGCACCTATTCGGCAGAAAGATGTGACCAAGTCGCACCTTTTTGCTCGATAATCACGACCTAGGTTGTGCCTTTTACCCCAATAAGTGTGACTTAGACCAAAACTCATGATAATGCTTGTCTCGACTCTCGAAGTGACCCCGGTTGCTACTGTGACCCTGTTTGTGCGACCTGTTGGGTAAAAACCCCTGTTTTGTGCGACCCAAGTCTTTCGACTATTTTTCTGCCCCGATCGCAACTATTTCACAGTCTTGTGCAACCCCGATCGCACCTATTCCACTGACATGTGTGACCTATATTTTTTCAGTCTTTTTCGATGTTTGAGATCCTTGTTCCATACCCCTCGATTGTGTTCTACCCCTTCCTAACCTGTTTCTATCTAGATCCTATCCATTACAGCCCCTTGGTTCATTTTGTGGTCCTACTTGCCTTGTATGTGAGCAACTTGAGTCAAGATTAATAGTTGAGACCCCCTATGTGTTTCCTACATCTTGATCAGTTCCTTATGCGCTCATTTACTTGTGTATACTTTATCTTTTGGAAGAATTGGTTGTGATTTTGCATGATATTTACTGTCATTTACTATTATTTATCTGCATTTTTGCATCTCGGTCATGAGATAATTAGGGTTTCTATTTTACACATCACTTGTGCACATCTCACACCTTAAAGAAAAATGCTTGGTTCATGACCCCAAGCTAGCTTAAAAATTAACTTAACTCAACCAACATGGTAACCTCATTTGAGGATAGGCACCCAAACAACAGCCCTTTGTCACTCACATTTGAGACATAGTTGTTGTCCATTAAAGGACCAAAATCCTCTTGTACTTGTTGACACGGTCACGACCAGTCTGTCGGAGGCCTCCCCGCTCTATAGGAGTAAGCCGCAACTAAGGGGTTCCAAAATTTAGGGTGGAATACCGCACTCCATTATGCACCGAAGGCTAACCCTTCATAATCCTCCTCGTGCATGTCAGAGTATACCAAGTGTTGAGGGCCAAAGTGCTGAAGTGCCAGTAAACCACTCCGGACGTGTCATGAACAAGGTGGCCTAGTTTCCATTCTATCTAGGGCTCTTTTACCTGAGTTCCCTCTCGTTGGTGGGATTCTCTTAGCCTATTGTTCTTCCATTTCATATTGTTTGACTAAGATTTCATCACCCTGCAGAGGATATGATTTGTGAGGGGCTTCCAGCTTCTAGGTAGGAGTTTGCTTGCACTCATACCCCATATGTTTGTGCGTCATTTTCTTTCTAGTTAGTACTACTTGTGGGATTTATGTCCATTTTGTTGTAGACTCGTTTGCTGTAACACACTGTTGCATTTCGGTTTTAGAACTTGATTTTTGGCTTGTGACCCACCATTTGTGAATATTTATTCGCTCATATAATAATATTCACCAGAAAACTTGGTAAATCAAATAAGCCACAAAGTGTATAGTTATGATAGAATAGATAAGTTGATTACAATGGTTGATAACCCGCCTATTAAATAAGGCTTGGGAATTGTAAATGAAAGGTCACGTCCTTTCATCTTTAGTATAATTAATTATGTTTATTATTAATTATTTAATTATTATATTATTTATGTTCGTTACATTGCCTTCCCCTTAAGAGAATCTTTGTCCTCAAAGATGTATTGACATTAATGTCTGATTTACTTTATCTATCGTCTTGGGATCCTTTCCTTTTTTTGTATTTGCGACATTTGAGGAGATGAGTCGATACGGGTTATGAATTCCCCAGGAGAATTGTCGTATTGTATCTGCTGTGGTCCTTCCCAGATCTATTTTTATTGGAGTTCCGAGATCATTTTGTGGGAAGATTCATCTCAATTGTTGTTTAGTATGTCGATATTTTCGCATGTCCACATAAGTCTTAGAAAATATTCATTTTGACCATGTCATTGGTCAAAATGACGATTATAATTAGGATGTCTGTAAGGTGTAGGTGTTGTTTGTTCTTCTTTCTTTTGGACTGCGGCACGGACTGTCTTCACTTCCTCGATTTGATTTTTGGATGCATTTTCTTGGATTTGTGCTTCTTGGTTCTCTAATAGATTGTGATGATTTTGAATCTTTTCGATTCTTTCATCTTGCGATTTTTTTCAATTTCTAACTCCTTGATTTGATTCTGGAGTTCCTGATTACGATTATTTAGACACTGGTTTTCTTCTTGATTTTCCAGTATTTTTCCTTTGAGGTTTTCACCGGAGTGTTCCCTCTTGCTACTATTTTTCAATTTTTTGATTTTTGTAATCAGTGTTTTGTTATGATTTCTTAATCTGAAAATTTCTTCATAATTGTTGGATACTGTTTTATTACTCTTTGCGATCTAGAGCTTGTGTTTCTTTTTAGAGTCACTATTTTGTTGTTGAAGAACTTTTATATGTTGTCAATACTGGTCGACCACTGATTCTTGATCTTCTAATTTTTGTCGTATGTGCGTCAGTTCTTCATCTTTGTTGTTAACGATTTTGTTCAAGCGTATTATTTTTGCTCCGTAATACCATATTTCTTTCTTTATATCTTGATTTTTTTGTCTGTAATTGAAATCACTTTCATCTTTTAATTTCTCAATTTGGGTAGACAATTTTTCTATATGATTTTTCTGGTCAGATTTTTTTTTCCTTTAGCTATTTTTGCATCTTAAGTAATTTAATCATTACTTCTGATTTTGTATTCATCTATCGTAATTCTTCATTGTCTCTTTGATAACACTTTAACTTGGCTTCTAATTTCTCTAATTGTAGTCGCAAATCAGATTCCATGATCTTTGATTTCTTTGACACTAGATGGTCGTCTTGGACTATAAATAGTCGTCAATATTTTTTTATTTTTTTTTTCCTTTGACAGATTGGTCTTCTTCGTTAGGTTAATAACCTCTTTTTTTCCAAAAAATAATATTATAAACAATAATTACTATTATTTATTTTTATAATAATAATTATTAATTGATAATATTATTATATTAATGTTTTATAAACTATATATATAGTTTAATATATAGTTTTTTTTTAAATAATAAATTTTTATTTTATTATTTAATATAATTGAAATATTATAAATATAAGATATTATAATATATATATCATATTATAATTTTTTTATTTTTTTTGTGCAGGACGTGGAGTTGGAGGCAGCTATAAGGGACTGCGTATGGGAGTCAATGGCGGCATTGGTGTAGCTCACGCGCAGTGAGGATGGACAGAGAAGGGAATGGATGGTGGAGGAAGGGAATGCCGAGAGGAGAAGGTATGGCGGTCAATGGAGTGAGGGATGGCATGCTGGTGTGAGGGATGATGTGGAGGTAGTGAGGGAGGAACATGGATTGGAGTAGCTGGAAGGTGGGCGCAAAGGCTGCGTAGGGAGGACGAGTGGAGGTTGGGGAGGAGATGAGCGCAGGGCTGATGGAGATGGTGTGAGGTGGAGGATGGATGTAGCGTCCCCGACCCTCCGACCGGTGAAAAGGACGCTACCATGGCGTTAACCATCCGGGATAAGAGCCCCATGAACATGTACATTCATAGAATGCTGAAGTGCTGAAACAAAATGCTTTGAACTAGAACATGCCTACATGATTATTTATCATACAGCGGAAGCAAACATACGTTCGTACAAGCATTCAACATGTTCATCATAATCATTAACAGTAAATAGGATTGCAGAAGTAAAATAGACAAGATTACTTATCTTATAAAGAACTCGTTCCGCAACCAGTTACGCCGCTGCAACGTTCCACCCAACCATAGGCCAGCATGCTCCTTAATCTCTCAGCAACGCTGCCACCCCCGAGCTGGGCATGATTCTCCAAGGAATAAGGAACAAGCAGGCTTACACATAGCCAAGGATACACAAAACACAACTAAGCCAACACAGTTGGGGGTATCAGGCCATCAAGGAGCTGGGAAAGGCTAAATGCTAAGTTGGTGAGCTCATTACAGAGCTAGGGACACCTACACTAGAACTAGCCTGACTTCTAAGACACCCACACACACCCAACACAAGGAATCAGTCCCTTCTCTGCTACACAGTCCTTCAGGCCCTAACTTCCCTTCCAGTGCTATTCAGGGGTTGTGGAGAAGAAAGCCAACCCTCTAGCTCTGTCTGTGTGGTTTCCAAACACGCCAGGGTTATCAAGCAACCCAAGCCACCATCCCTGCTCCCAACACAGTCTGAAGACCAACCATTGCACGCATGCAATCAATCAACAGTTACAGCTTAGATAGGGAAAACGACTCCTGAGTCGTTCTTGGCCCTATCATGGCCAAAACGACTCCCAAGCAACTTACAATAGTCTCCAAACGTATCAACAACACAGCTCGCAACGTGGGGAAAACAACAATCCCTCCTTGACAACGAAGCCACCGGGGGAAAGACTTACAAGACCACACTGGGGAAGGAGATATAGACTCTCAACTTGTGCGTGAGGAAATTTTACATCAGACCCTCAGAAATCAGATGGAAATCATGCTAGATACCACTCTATGGAAACGTGAATGACATCCCAAAACGGCTCCCCCTTCCTAGTTGCGTGAGACAAAACCAAAAAAGAAGCTTGTGCACGGGAACAATCAGACTACTGCCCCTGAGTGAGGATGAACAGACAATGGAGAGAATGCGTAGTAGTGGAGAGAGTGGAGAGTCCCCTGGAGTGATGGTGATGGTTGTTTTTTCTTGCCAACGTGAGGTCAGCCCGCTGGTGGAGTGTGCGTGTGGACAAGGACTGACAATCCTGCCACACTCCACTCCCAGCCATAACTGCCCAACTAACAATAGCATTTTTTTAATGGTGGTAGTTGGATAAGACAAGGGACGGTGACACATGGCTTTTTTCCCCATTGGTTCATGGTTTAAAAATCCCCCCCCCTTATCCTTGGGAAAATCATGCCCTTTTCATTATGGTTGCAGTGAGCATAGTTGGTTGGGTTCATTTAATTAAAGATGTATATTTAGATGATGACAAAACTTGATATGTATGTCGCATGCCCCAATATACCATCGGTGACAATTTCAACCTGAAACATATCATAACCAATCAATGGTGGGGCCTTGGCCTTTAGCTCCGCACCATGATTATTTACAATATATACATCTAATGCAACGGGGTCAAAACCGGGGTGTTACATTCCCCTCCCCCTTCAATAGCACTGTCCTCAGTGCTTTACAAAATTTGAACAAAATGCTACATTGGTACTGCCTCAGTGTTCCGCAGAATTGAACAGAAATGGATGTGCCAATCGCATGGCATCCTCTAGCTCCCATGTAGCCTCTCCAGGTCTGTAGTGCTCCCATTGCAGCTTTACCTGACCTATGGCTCGGTTCCGTAGCATTGTGACCTTCCTGTCGAAGATGCGCATTGGCTTGATTCGGAACTATCCCTTGGGTTCCACCTGAATCACATCCCAATTTATCACATGGTTAGGATCATGTACATATCTCTTAAGCAAAGAAACATGAAAAACATTATGATCTATAGTACTAGTAGGCAATGCAAGTCTATATGCAACTGGCCCTATTCTTTCAAGCACTTCAAACGACCCACAATATCTTGGTGACAGCTTGGCACAACTTCCAAGCTTCAAGGAACTCTTCCTTGCCCTCACTCTAAGGTAAACATGATCCCCAACACTAAAATCCATGTTCACCCTATGCCTATATGCATAGCTTTTCTGTCTGTCCTGTGCTGCTTTCAGATTCTGCCTGATCTTTACAACCTCTTGCTCCATCTCCTTGAGCAATTCTGGCCCAAGCACAACACTGTTCACTGGGTTATCCCAAGTCACTGGTATCCTACACCTTCTTCCATACAAAGCTTCATACGGACTCATCCCCAAGGATGCCTACTGTCCATTCTTATAAGCAAACTCTACCAAGTGCAAGTAATCTTCCCACTTGGTTGGTTTGTCCATCACGTACATGCGAAGCATGTCTTCAAGCACCTGATTAACTCTCTCTGTCTACCCATCTGTCTAAGGATGGTATGTAGTGCTGAAGTTTAGCTTTGTACCCAAATCTCCAAACAACCCCTTCCAAAAGTTGGGAGTAAACTTGACATCTCTGTTAGAGACTATTGCCTTCGGTAATCCATGCAATTTGAAAATCTCCTTCATGAAGATATTTGCAATGTCATCCGTCTTATGCATAGACTTAACCGGTATAAAATGCACTGCCTTTGTCAACTTGTCCACCACAACCATGATGGAATCATGTTGTCTCCAAGTCATCGACAATCATGTAATAAAATCCATGGAAATAACTTCCCATTTCCATTCCAGAACTAGCAAAGGCTGCAACAAACCTGCAGGGTGTTGATGCTCAACCTTTACCTGTTGACATTTCATACACCTCGAAATGTACTCAGCCATATCCCTTTTCATTCCTGGCCAAAAGTACTGCTTCCTGGCTGTAGCAATGGTCTTCTGATATCCTGGGTGACCAGAATATGGAGCTTGATGGATTTCATCCATAACAACTCTCCTCAAACCTGCTACATCTAGAATATAAATTCTACCTTTATGAGTGAGAAGTCCATCTTCTTCCAATTTATATCCCTCATACCTCTTCTCAAGACTTTGTTGTTGCAATTTGTCTTTTACCTGCTCATACAATTCATCTCTAGCAGCATCACTAACAATCTGCTGCCTCAAATCTGATTGGCAAATACTAAGAGATGCCACATGCATTTCTTGCACCTTCTTGCTGAGTGCATCAACTACCTTGTTTTCCTTTCCTTTTATGTGCTTGATTTTGAAATCAAACTCACCTAAAAATTCCAGCCATCTTGCTTGCCTAGCATTCAGAGTAGGCTGATCAAACAAATACTTGAGTCCACAGTGATATGTTCTGAGCTCAAATCTCCTACCCATCAAGTAATGTCTCCACATCTTGAGAGTATGTACTATGGATGCAAGCTCTTGATCATCAGTGGCATAGTGCTTCTCATGTTCCTTCAGCTTTCTTGACTCATAACATATCACATGGTTTTCCTGCATAAGGACTCCTCCAAGCCCTTGTCTGCATGCATCGGTACACACCATAAAATCTTTCTCTGGATCTGCAACCTTCAATACAGGTGTACTGGTGAGAAGATTCTTCAACTGCTGGAAACTTTCTTCACACCTTGATGTCCATTCGAACTTCATCCCCTTCTTTTGCAAAGAAGTGATGGCATGTGGGACTCTGGAGAATCCCTCAATGAATCTCCTATAATATCCTACAAGTCCCATAAAGGATCTTACATCTGTCACATTTCTTGGAGTAGGCCAATTCATAACGGCTTCAATCTTTTCAGGGTCCACAGATATACCCTCCTCTATGATAATGTGACCCAAATACTGAATTCTATCTCTATAGAAGTCACACTTGCTCAGTTTTGCATACAGTTGATGCTCCCTAAGCAATTGCAATGTCAATCTCAAATGCTCTTCATGCTCCACCTCATTCTTAGAATAAACAATAATGTCATCAAGGAAAACAAGGACAAACTTGTCCAAATACCTGCTGAAGACACTATTCATAAGGCACATAAATGTAGCTGGTGCATTTGTGAGACCAAATGGTACCACTACAAACTCATAATGCCCATACCTTATCCTGAAGGCTGTCTTATGAATGTCTTCATCCTTGATTCTCACTTGATGATAACCAAACCTCAAGTTAATATTGAAAAATACCTTTTCTCCTCTCATTTGATCAAAGAGGTCATCAATCCTAGGCAAAAGGATATTTATTCTTCACAGTAACCTTGTCCAATTGTCTGTAATCAATACACAACCTGAGTGTACCATCTTTCTTCTTTACAAACAGAACCGGTGCTCCCCAAGGAGACACACTTGGTCGGATATACTTCTTTTCCAACAACTCTTGCAGTTTCATCTTCAACTCTAGCATCTTCAGTGTACTCATCCTGTAGGGTGCCTTGGAGACTGGTGCTGCTCCTGGCACAAATTCAATTGTGAAATCAATGTCCCACTTTGGAGGAAGCCCTGGAATCTTATCAGGAAACACATCCCTGAATTCTCGTAACACCTGACAGTCCTCCAACCTAGGAGTTTCATCTCTTGATGTCTCCAAAATATGAGCTGCATACAACTGGCAACCCTTCCTACAGAACTTCTTTAACTGCATTGCTGAAACCTGCCGTACTGAAACCACCTTTGGAATACCTTTCACAACTACTAGGTTCCCTTCTTCATTCATGCATTCGATAGTTTTACTGTAACAGTCAAGCTTTACCCTGTGAGCTTCTAACCAATCCATTCCAATGAGAACATCATAGGAACCAAGCGATAGAACATTCAGATCTACACAAGTGACCAATCCATCCATGACCAATGGACATTTCTCTACCACTTCACTAACCTTTCTCTTAGTTCCAGTGGCTAGCTGAACTAACCAAGACTTCCTATGCTTTATTTTCTTAAAAGCACAAATCTCCACTACTCTAGGAGTAATGCAAATGTGAGTAGAACCAGGGTCAATCAAAATAGAAATAGATTGCTCAACAAACTTACCTGCTACTTCAACCACAGTTGATTGGTGATCTGCTTGGAGGTCCTCTAGTGCTGCATAAATCCTAGGGACTGCCCTTGCTACTTGACCCACTGTTTCTGCATCTTGAATGTTATAAGCTGGCCTTGCACTCTCATTCTTGAGTGGACAATTTCTGCGCATGTGGGGTCCTCCACATTTCCAGCATTGAAGTGGTCCTCTATTCTGTTGTGGATCCTTAGGATTTTCTCCTGTCATTCCAATTGGTTTACTCGCAGCTTGAGATGGATGCTTCTGCTGATTCCTGAAGTTAGAAGGTTTGAAACCTTTCTTTCTTTGGTCAGACTTCTCATTCTTCTTGTCCTTCCATGCCTTATGGTAATCTGGATTA
>LPNX011190709.1:379976-422085 GCA_001517045.1 Pseudotsuga menziesii | reverse complement strand
TCTTCAAGAGTTCTAGGTTCATAAAACTCAATTCTATCTTTGTAAGATTGAGGTAATCCACTCAGAAAATGTTGGACCTTCACTTTTTCATCTCTGATGTATCGGACATACCTCAACAACTCCAAAAACTTATTTGCATATTCTTCCATGGTTTGCTGTCCCAATCTCAGCTCATGGAACTCCTTAATCTTGTCATCATAATACCTGTCATAGAGGTATTTCTGCTTGAAATACTTCTTGAACTGTTTCCACTTAAGCCTCCTTTCACTGATCCTCTTTACTTTCTTGAAGTGTTCCCACCAAACGGATGCCCTTCCATTCAGATTGAATATGGCAACTCTTGCTTTCATGTTTCTTGAATAATCATGCACTTGAAAGTACTTCTTTATCCTAAGAAGCCAAGCTTCAGCCTCTTATCCAGTCTTTACCTCACCATCAAATGTAGGAGGTTTAGCTTTCTTAAATTCATCCTGAGAGAGATCCCTATGGAGTCTCTTTCTTTTCCTTTTATGAGAAGAAGAACTTGAATCCCCACTAGATTCTTCAGAATCAGATGATCCACTAGAAGTCCTTCTCCTTGTCCTAATATTGCTCTTACTACCTTCTGGTCTTGCTGTACCTCATCCAGAGTCTATCTTTCTTTGCAAGTCTGTCAAACTCTGCAACATTGTAGCATTCAACTGATGCTGCTCTTCCTGGGCTTTGATAAAGATTCTCATGGTGGCTGCAACCTCAGACAGTGTCCCCTGGAATCTCCTTCCATTAGACTCTATGTCATCATTTCCATTATGGAAATTTTCTCCCATGGCATCTTCTGCTTGCTCGTAAGAATCCTGAGCATCATACCCATCATGGGTTCTCATGACTGAACCACCTCTGGCTTTACCACACTGTTCTTTCTGGAGTATTGCCCTTGGAAGTTATCTAAAGTTCTGCAAATGTGTTCGTAGCAAACTGTTAGATGCATAATATTAATGTAGATCAAAATTACTTACCTTTTCTTCTGGAAATTCATAAAACAACAATTATGCTAAAACACATAATTTTCTCTATTTCATATTCAGCCCTGTGACCACGGACAGTCTGCTGAAATCTGCTGAAAACCAACTGAAGACAGTCGAAAAGTGCTCGAAAAACTACTGAGAAATTCTTCTGAAAAACCCAAATTTCCTTAGGCCCAATCGGACCTCTTCCCAACTATTCTGACGGCAGGTTGGTAGTCAAAACAACTACACTTTTGATCTGCATTGGCGACCAAGTTGACTGTGCATTGGGTGCATAGTCCTTTGAGCAGTCGCAACGACGGAAAGTGTTCTTACTTCGGCTTCTGCGAGCAAACGTTTAGACTTCCGATTAGCGATGTCAATGACTATTCTCCTTAAGTCTTCCGCAGCCGTAAGTCTATCGGCGATCGGAAGCACTAGTTGCTGCGGTGTCAGAGGGCTAGTTGACTAAGCAGCCGCAATGGTGAGTCACCTTCATTGAAATTTTTTCGATCGATGATCCAATCCACTAACATTTCCCGATGGCCGATGATCTCGTGCCTTAGAGAAAATTTGAATTTTCCTCTTGCCTTGTCTTCCGCGGCATGGGCTCTTCCATCTTCTATTCATTAGCGATCCAAGTCACTATACTTCCTATCGTTGCGGCGATCCAAACGACAACTTACCTCCTCTGTGTCGGCGATCGGCTATGTTATTGCGTCAGATGATTAGTCTTCTAGGCAGCCGCAACGGCGAAAAGCGATCTCATTGTGGGTTACATGGACATTTTCGACTGCTGGACCTACTAACCATCAGGTGGATAGTGCTCTAGATTGCTGCAACGATGGATTCTCAAACCTCTAACATACCCGATCGACGACCCAATCCTCAATAACTTCCCGACGACCTTATACTTAAACAAAATTTTCAAATTTTCTTCTCATTGGCTGTTGAAAGTACTAATCACTACAGCATCAACGGTTGAAGCCTCTATCCGTCAGAAGGATAGTTCACTAGCTAGCCACAATGGTGGACGTTCAATCCACTAACTTCATCCGATGGCCGACAACGCCAGGACTTAGAGAAATTTTTGAAATTTTCCCTTTAGTCTTCCTTTTCGCCGCTTGATCGGCTCAATTCTCTTCTTTTGTCGGTGAAATAGTTCCATCAGTAGCCGCAACGGCGGAACACCATCTTCGATCTTCTTTCGATCGACGAACTGATTTTGACCGGCATCGGTAGTCGGAGCTTCTCCCTGTCGAAAGACTAGTGCTCTAGGCTTCCGCAATGGCGGACGCGTAGTTGTCTAGCCATCTGCAACGGTGGGCGCTCGATCAACTATTTTCCGCCGACGTCCATCGGCGGTCCATTCAACTAACCTTCTTCCGGTGCATCGGCGGTCCAAACCACTAACTGCTATGTGTCGGCGAACCCGATAACTAATTTCCATCGACGACATCGACGGTCTGAACAACAAACTTTTGTTGGCGTCGAAAGTCAATATCGGGCGTTTCTTCCACTACATCGAGCCGGTGTTTCGGCGGTCTTCGACTGATCTTCGTCGAAACTACGGCTCCCACATCTGCTAAGTTCCACCAATGGTCGACGAAAACTTAGAAAATTTTCCACAATTTTCTTCCAACTGTCCTCCGTCGGGTGTGCTTATGCCTAGCTCTCCACTGCATCGGAAGTCCGTCCCACTAAGTTTTACGATGAACCGACAGTTTAAACACTAAGACAATTTTTTTTTTGTGGAAGTTTTATGTCATAAACTTCTGATCTTTGCTGGGCAGAAAGAAATCCTGCCTCTGTCACTGCATCTTTCATGGCTCATTCAGGCCCATGCTACAACATGAGCTCTGATACCACACTGTAGCGTCCCCAACCCTCTGACCGGCAAAGAGGATGCTACCATGGTGTTAACCATACAGGCTAAGAGCCCCATGAACATGTACATTCATAAAATGTTGAAGTGCTGAAACAAAATGCTTTGAACTAAACATGCCTACATGAGTATTTATCATACAGCGGAAGCAAACATATGTTCGTACAAGCATTCAACATGTTCATCATAATCATTAACATTAAATAGGATTGTAGAAGTAAAATAGACAAGATTACTTATCTTATAAAGAACTCGTTCCGCAACCAGATACGCCGCTGCAACGTTCCACCCAACCATAGGCCAGCGTGCTCCTTAATCTCTCAGCAATGCTACCACCCCCGAGCTGGGCATGATTCTCCAAGGAATAAGGAACAAGCAGGCTTACACATAGCCAAGGATACACAAAACATAGCCAAGCCAACACAGTTGGGTTTATCAGGCCATCAAGGAGCTGGGAAAGGCTAAATGCTAAGCCGGTGAGCTCATTACAGAGCTAGGGACACCTACACCAGAACTAGCTTGACTTCTAAGACACCCACACACACCCAACACAAGGAATCAGTCCCTTCTCTGCTACACAGTCCCTCAGGCCCTGACTTCCCTTCCAGTGCTATTCAGGGGTTGTGGAGAAGAAAGCCATCCCTCTAGCTCTGTCTGTGTGGTTTCCAAACAGACCAGGTTTATCAAGCAACCCAAGCCACCATCCTTGCTCCCAGCATAGTCTGAAGACCAACCATTGCACGCATGCAATCAATCAATAGTTATAGCTTAGACAGGGAAAACCACTCCTGAGTCGTTCTTGGCCCTATCATGGCCAAAATGACTCCCAAGCAACTTACAGCAGTCTCCAAACGTATCAACAACACAACTCGCAATGTGGGGAAAACAAAAGTCCCTACTGGACAACGAAGGCACTGGGGGAAAGTCTTACACAGACCACACTGGGGAAGGAGATACAGACTCTCAACCTGTGCGTGAGGAAATTTTACATCAGACCCCCAGAATTTGGATGGAAATCATGCTAGATACCACTCTGTGGAAACGTGAATGACATCCCAAAACGGCTCCCCCTTCCTGGCTGCGTGAAACAAAACCGAAAAAGAAGCTTGTGCACGGGAACAATTAGACTACCGCCCCTGCGTGAGGATGAATAGACAATGGAGAGAATTTGTAGTAGTGGAGAGAGTGGATAGTCCCCTGGAGTGATGGCGATGGTTGTTTTTTCTTGCCAATGTGAGGTCAACCCGCTGGTGGAGTGTGCATGTGGACAAGGACTGACAGTCCAGCCACACTCCACTCCCAACCATAACTGCCCAACTAATAGCAATAGTTTTTTTAATGGTGGTAGTTGGATAAGACAAGGGATGGTGACACATGGCTTTTTTCCCCATTGGTTCATGGTTTAAAAATCCCCCCCCTTATCCTTGGGAAAATCATGCCCTTTTCATTATGGTTGCAATGAGCATAGCTGGTTGGGTTCATTTAATTAAAGATGTATATTTACATGATGACAAAACTTGATATGTATGCCGCATGCCCCGATATACCATCGGTGACAATTTCAACCCGAAACATAGCATAACCAATCAATGGTGGGGCCTTGTCCATTAGCTCCGCACCATGATTATTTACAATATATACATCTAATGCAACGGGGTCAAAACCGAGGTGTTACAATGGAGTGGAAGTGGGGGTGGAGGATGGACTAGGCGGGTGGAGCAACGACGGGAGGGATGGAGAATGGAGAGCGATGATGTGGATGGAAGAGACATGCGCGTGTGGAGGGAGTAGGCTAGAGAGCAGGGAGTAGGCGGATGATGTAGCATCGAAAGGGTGGGAGAATGGTGGATTTTTGAATTTTTTTTTTAAATATTTTTCTTCTTCTTCTTCGTGTGGATGGCCAAGGGCCTTTTGGTTTGGTCAAAAACCAGAAATGAGAGAAACTCTCAATATGATAGCTAATAGCCTGAAATCAGTGAGGCCCAAGGAAAGGTCCACTCTGATACCACTGAAGCGAATATTTATTCACTCATACAATAATATTCACCAAAAAACTTGGTAAATCAAATAAGCCATAATGTGTATATTGATGATAGAATAGATAAGATGATTACAATGGTTGATAACCCGCCTATTAAATAAGGCTTGGGAATTGTGAATGAAAGGTCATGTCCTTTCATCTTCAATATAGTTAATTATTAATTATTTAATTATTATATTTATTTATGTTCGTTATAGGCTCTTTGACCTCAGTTCCCCCTCGTTAGTGGGATTCTCTTAGCCTATTGTTTTTCCATTTCATATTGTTTGACTAAGATTTCATCACCCTGTAAAGGATACGATTTATGAGGGGCTTCCAGCTTGTAGGTAGGAGTTTGTTTGCACTCATACCCCATAGGTTAGTGCGTCATTTTCTTTCTAATTAGTACTGCTTGTGGGATTTCTGTCCATTTTGTTGTAGACTTGTCTGCTGTAACACACGGTTGCATTTCGGTTTTAGATCTTGTTTTTTGGCTTGTGACCCACCATTTGCACACTCTCCTTCTACATGCTCGATTGTAGTTTGGTTTTTGAGCTTGTGTTTGACACTCTTGTGCCTACATTCATTATACAACATGCCACCACGTCATCATAGCTCCACCACACTACTCGCATAAGCTTAGGGGGCATACCTCTCAATTCAGTTCCTTGAACCGTCATTGTCAGATCCATATTCGATGTCATTCACCACCTTCAGAGCCATATACTGCCTCTGATTCAGATTTCTATCAATCTGAACTTACCTTGTTTACTGCCCCATTTAGCCCCATGGCTAGTGAAACTCCTAACCCCTTTCAGGGAGGACGGTTGATAGTGGGCTTGTGTCCCTTCCACCCACCATTTCGGGTATCCCTTCTGTTGGACTGATAGGTCTTGGTCCTAGTGGGCCCTTTTCCACCACACACATTGATGTTGGTCCACTACTCACTAGTGGTGTCCCCACTCCAGCCACCATGGTTCCTACCATACCAACATTCATGCATGGGGGCAGTGGCCCTTCCATGTCCATTCACTAGTACAAAATGAGGAATTAGCTACTAGGTGACTAAAACTTCTAGTCACCATAGGTTTTTCAAGTGATTTACTACTAAACATGAGCAATTTTGATTGATCCAACTATAAACGACTAAAATTAACGACTAATTTAGTCACCAGTTAACAAATATGACTAGATAATAAGTGACAGAATTAAAAATGACTAGCATAAACGACTAATTTAGTCACGGCATAAAAAATGACTATCTAGAAGAATATGAATTAGTCATTTATGTTAGTCATTTTTATTTGTGTCATGAAAAATTGCAAATTTGACAATGAAGTGTAAATTAAATTTTGTAAACTGTAACACCCTCTATTAGTAATATTGGTGCCATGCACCTCGATCTTCAGAGATCCACCAAACCAATTGCACGAATTTTCTCTTGACCATCTTTATCCCTGCTACACCATTGAAGCAAACCTGACTAAGCACGTTCCAAAGGAAAATTAGGTTCCTACGTACCAAGCAATTTAGCAAAGCTAGCATAACCAGGGTTGGGGTATCAAACTTTTTTGTTCAATACTTGTCATGAAAGCATACATGTATGGGATGGAGGGGCAATGGAATCATGCCTAAGTCAATTGAATCCTTGCAACTCAATGCATGTCTGAGTCTCAACACTCTGCCTTTTAAAGTGAACCTACAAAATACCAAAAGAAGTTTATTAATGGCTAGATTTGAGAAAGTTCTAAGTATGAGTTGTAATTAAGGGCTCGAGGCTCTAAAATTTGTTGTGTTTTGTACCAGTCCACGATTCAATGAATCCATACTCGCGGGTAGGAATTTAAGTTATTTAATGAAAACAATTAATGTGTATAAACTCTATGTCAAAACCGTTTTCCATGCTGATGCAGGCCACTACCCTCTTTATTGTCTTACCAAAAGGCATGATAATGAGGAAGAAGACCTAAATTTATGGACTTCACCTTCAAAGAATACCTTGCAATCACATTGGTAAGGAGTGATAAGAAGATCACAACAATCCAACGTGTCAAATCTCAGTTGATAGTGCTAATTAAAGACTTATATGGTAAATTTAATATAAGACTTACTTATAGTTGTTTCTAACTCTTTGTGTCTTGACACATTTAATATTTTATGGTTGTCTTTGCGCCTTGACCCAATTCTTATTATAAGGTGGGGATGTGCATGCATAATAATCCTTAGTTATGACTATGAGATGAGGATTTAAAGAGAAGAGGACGTAAAGACAAGTAATTTTATATGTATTTTGGTAGCGCTAAGGACAAATGTTGTGAGAAACCACAAATGTTTGAAAGGATGGAGGGAGATTACATCATGATCATGCCACCCATAAAATTGAAGACTATTCTTGAGCCAATTTTTTTTTTTAATTTTATTAATCACCATTGTTTCTCCATATCATGTGCCCAACGACACCTATCTATAACAATGCATACATAAGCTTCTGCATAGTTTGTGATCCTAGCTACATGCCGTTATTTGTATTTGCATGACATCAAGTATTCTTTGTAGTTGTCATGAGTCCATGATATTCATGCAATAAATGAAGTGTTGTCGAGGAGGACTTATCAAACCGACCTTTTGAATTTCATTTTGACGAAAAAAGAGTGGACATTGGTAGCGAGGTTCACATAGGTAGTAGGCACAATGTTGTGAGCTCGTTTCGGGCCTAGTAGTAGACTAGTAGTTGTTCTTTTTTGTTATAGTCGTAGTTGTTGACACATTGCCACACTTTAGATTGCAACCCCAATTGACTTGAGAGTCAAAGTCACAAATCATCTTGCACAACTAAGCAGTGAGTAAGTGATTATAATTTATCATATTTCTAATATTTTGAATGATGAGTTGAACTTTATAGCATAGGAATTTCAACATCTTGAGAAATTTATATGTACGGGTAATTTCAAATGTTGCCCTTCTTTTGAAATGTCAATATAAATTATGCCTTTCTTAATTGGAAGGGTAAAATTCAGATTTTAATTTTTTTTTGAAGGGCAATTTTAACTTTACACTTCTGGGAAGGGCAAGAACCCTTTGGAAGGGATGAGAAGGGTTCAATTTTGAACGCTGGGTCTAAATAGTCTTTTTTTTTTCACATGGAAGTGCGGAGCCTTGAACTTATTTGTGTTTCAAGGCCCGCCGAGATTACAAGTAGTGTTGAGAATACATACTGATTACAAACATTGCTCAGAGAATACATGATGAGCAGATATTCAAGCTGCGCGGGAGTCGAACCGAGGTCTAGCTGGAGTCAAACGTCCAGACTGACCATTAGACTGTTCCCCACGGGACTAAATAGTCTGTACCTAATCTCTAATATCTGGTCAAAGCATATAATCAATTTACTATTGGCCCTCAATCTCCTCTCCAAAATAACATGTATAGACATTCAAATTGAACCTCTATTCCATAAGACTAGGATCCAAGATCATGACTGCAACAATAATTTAAAATTTTAAAATATTTTCTTGAAAACTTCGTAATATAATATGAACCATTCCATTTTCAATTTAATAAAATGATAAATAACTTTATAAATCTCATTATTTAGGACACCAAAAATCTTAGCAATAGGCTCCGGAATAAAATATTTTATTTGGCGCGACGGGAGTCAAACACATAGAGGGCAGGAAGAAGAGGAAACATTTAGCGAACAAGGCAATGTAAGAGATGCAAATGGTGACGAAGGGTGGATGCGATTTAATCAATCGATGTGTATGTGTGGCGAGGGGATTGAATGCGGGTCTGTCGATTTGCCGATCCATCTGAATTTACAAACCCATCAATCCATTTGGAATCTGGATTTGGAATTGGAATTTGGGATTCTGAGTTGAGAATACAGTTTTGGTAACCTTTGTTTCCAAGAAAGCAGGTGAACAGACTCGGGGGTCTGAATTTGGGCTGAAATCGAGGAAGAAGAAGAAGAAGTTTGTTGGGTGTCAGTTATTTTATGGGTGAGGAGAAGTTTTGCAGCTCCTTCAGCTGTTGCTGCTGCAATGTACACATGCAGGAGCGGAGACAGGGAAATGTTGATTCCCAGCAGAGGCGACGTTGAAGATCCTGCCAAGAGTTCCCCCAATTCTCCCAATGCTTACCAGTCCAGTCATAAGGTTGTTCACTTTCCACTCCTTTACTCACATATGATTTTTTCTTTTGTTTTGTACATCCAATTTTTTGATTTTGAAATAGTAAGACTCAGGGAAAGGCTCCTTATTAGGCACCCATTTTGAAACTGTGGCTTGGAAGGCCCACATAGACTACATTAGAATTTTCAAACACCATAGAAAACCTACATGCGATTCCATGACTTGGGGTAGTACCGCTTAAAAAGGAGTGTGTAGGGGACTAACGGTGAAAAGTTCAATAGTTGACTCCACTACCCCCTTTAAAAGGAGGGCAGGAGACTAGATGGTGAAAAATCCAACAATTCACTTCTTCAAAACGAAGGGGAGGGGAGTGAATGGTGAAATACCCAAAGACACTGGAAAGAAGATAGGGTTTACCCACAGAAGCATTAGTATATTATTAAGTTATCGGATTGCCCGAATTGTTTCCCGGGGTTTACCCTTCTACTAAGTTCTCTTCCACCTTAAAAAGGACATGGAAGGGAGGGGAGTAAACAGTGAAAATTCCACATCTGCATGCCCTAGATAGAGGCAAGCTTTACCTATACAAGTATTAGTTCATTAAGTTATTGGATTGCTTGAATTATTGTCCAGGGTTTGCTCTTCTAACAGGGGATTTGACAACTTGCTGCTTGTTTGTGGACGGTGTAAAATCATGGATCTCTTGAAGTCATATGCTACTGCTTCCCTACCTCCACAACATATAGGTTTTGCATATTAGTAACTGTATCTCCCTAAAAGATATGAACTCCTCTCAACTTGACGACTGGTAATTGGAGTTTGTTACTTGGACTGACTTTTGTTGACTCCATGGCACATTAATTTACACATTTTCATGAAATATAAAAGAAATAACGAGCACAGACACAGACAATTCCATATCTAGAATCTAGATAGAATGCTTTTGTATCTTCATTTGCTTAGTCCATAATAGAGTATTCTATGAACATATTTGTTGGTTGAGTTTTTCGTAGAACTAAATTAGGCTTTATGATTTATCTGTTGAAAGGTCTTGTCAATTTTCACTTTCAGAACTATCTTCTAAATCCATCTAAGATATTATCATTCATGCTAGTCATACAAATTAAATGATCTAGTAATATATGAATAGTGACAATTTACAACTGGCTACATATTATCAGCTCCTAAATTCTTTACCAACTTGTCTTGCTCACTGACGACAATAAACTCGTCGGTTGGTTTGATTAATCTATTACAATGAAGGCAGTCAGTTTTGTCTGGCTAGAATTGTTGAATAAATTTAGACTGTTTCTATAAGTCTGTTTCAGGGAAATCAGATGAAATATGTTATATTACTATTCTCGATGATATTGGAGAATTTTTCTTATCTACATCTGGACATTTATTGAGATATCAGTTTAAACTTTAAAGTTCAACTATTATTATGTGGTTGATCACAATCATTTGCAGTCTATTGTGGTTGATTCCATTAAACTCTACATTCTTTTTCTTCTTTCCAGAGAGTAAAGCTTTCTTTTATGCTTAGAGCTTGTTTTTTGTCCAAAATCCTTTTGTGGTTTTGTTTATACTTTATTGTTCTTTCTATCCAAATTGTCCTTCTCTTGGCCTAGGCTCTTAAAAACAACCTGTAGTTACTATTCAGTTGGCTTTTTCTTCTGACCTTATCATCGCCATTGTATTTGGACTGTTTAGGAGATGTTGTACTAACTGTCCAACAAGAAGATGCTTTTAAACCCTGATCGGTCTTCTCCTCACGAATTTGGGACTATAGTTAGCACAGTTGGATTCAATTATGTGATATTATTTTTTGTAATGGTGAACACATTTTCTAATCCATGGGATTGGAGACCTGTGAACCCCAACTCTGCATTATTGCAGAAAAGTCCACTTTATCGTGTGGGCTGTCAAACTTGGACAACTCTCACACAGGAGCATGGCTCATTGTTCGCTGGGGTTTGAACCTGGGTCATTAGCTGATGACATCCTGTCTCAATCAATAGACCATAGCCCAACAGATCAATTACATGATAGTTAAAACTTAATATAACAAAGTTTGGGATGGATGTGGTCTAGAGGTTTGTCAATGCTACTACACAAAAGTTCATATTGTAAACCTGTTAGAATGCTAATTGAAATAGTTATGGAAGCAATATTGAAATTCCAAAGTTCAAGCAAATAGGGAAGGAAGAAGTTGGGTTGGTGCTGAAGTGACCTTGATAGAATAGATTTCTTCATTCATAGTTACTCAAGCCAAAGTAGAAAGAAATTGACTATAAATGCCAGTTTATTATCATTGATTAGAGCTCTTCTGTTTATATTGGTTAGGAGATTTCTCAATTCATTGATGTTATCTGTATCCAGTAGTTATTGAAGTCACAAGTGTGACACTGTTATTATTTAACTCATATTTACTACACATATATTCGTGTCATTGATTCAATGGTGAATACCCAACTCTTAAATTGTGCACCTAAAGTTTTAACAATTTTTTATCATATTTTAAAATGACAAAAATGTTGAGATTTAGGACACTTCCCTTCACCTATAATCTATAAATAGACAACAAATTGCTGTGCCAGTTTCATACATATATTTATTTAATAATTTATTTTGTCATATATTGCCACTTATCAGAAAATTGTATTTTGTATTCCAACGTTATGCAGTCATGTATACTGCTCTATTCTGTACTCCAACTTTTTATATTTGTGTATATATTTTTTTGTTTCAGGTGGGAAATGCAAGAATTGATCATAAGTCTTGGGAAAGGCCAAAAAATATGATGGAGAAAAGGCCAACTCTCCAGGTTGATGATTCAAGTTCTGGGTCAAATGTAGCAGCAGAGACAACAGCGACAATGGCATCTGCTTCATTAGTGTTCCGCAAGACTGATTCTGCATACTCAGATATTGATCAGTCATGCACAACAATTGTTTTAGTTTGTTGATTCTCACAGGGGCTTATATAGTAGTAGCATACCTTCAGTTCAAATCTTCTACAATTCTACTGGATATAAAGATGAGCTTTTGTGGGCAGCAGCTTGGATTTATCATGCAACCCATAATGAGTCATACTTGAACTACGTTTTTGTAGGGAATGGCCAAGATTTTTCCCAATGGGGAGCTGCTCCAACTTGGTTTAGCTGGGACAACAAACATGCTGGCGTGCATGTAAGCCTTATTAAATTTTCATAAATGCATTCATTGTGCTTTATGTCATCCTCATTGTGCTTTAATGTCATCCCTTATCGTTACATTAAGGTCGGTTAATGTATATTGATCATAGAAACATGAAATTAGTTTTCTATTACTGATTTTGTGTCGTTCAAACCAAAGGCCTCCCAGTTAAGCTAATCCCTGGAAGCCTCTGCACTGATCCAATGTGATGTGTACTGAAGAGAACTCGAGGATTGAAAGATTTGATATATCATAAAAGGCGAACTAAATTCCTTTTATTGAAATGAAATCTAATATACTTATTAGATCATATATTCTACGTGCATTTAATATGAACTCAGAGGGATGGATTTGGTGGTTTATCTCATTGGGCATAACAACATTTGTTGTAACAACAGCTGTGTTTACAATACTACATTCTAAGAAGCATTCACACCATCAGGTTTCGCCTGTTCCAGGACCTCCCAAAGCCATTTCTCAGAAATATGCCCAAGCCTTAAAGGTTGCATTGACCTTCTTTCCTATTCAGAAGGGTATGTTTGTCTGTATATAATTATCTTATCAAACTTGGGCTATGGCAGGAAGGACTCATGATTGGGATTTTTTTGAAAGGAAATTATAGATGAAGATGTGTAAGGATGATAGACCATTTTGTTAAAGCATCTTTAATTCTGCTTTAGGTATGGATGAAAGATTCAAATAGGGATCCAGCCTCTAAGTAGAAACTAGGAGATTTTGTGGTAAATTTGGCCACAAATATGGTATTATACTTTGGCTATAGTAGTAAATTTCACGTATATGAAATGTAACCATGTTGTGTGGCAATAGTGTGTTGTTATCTTTCCTACATGATGAATGTCCCATAATCCTTATTTCAACCACTATTAAACCTTACTTCTACTGCCCTATGGTGGTATGAAATTCAATCGAAAATTAGATAGAGAAAAGGATGAAGAAAAAGAAAACAAAGTGAAACAGATATTTGATTGCATGGAAGTGTACATGCCTCTTTGTATACATTATAAATATTCAAAAACACCTTTGGCAGGTCATTTCTTAGAGTTAAAGAAATGACCTGCCAAAGGTTGTAGGATTGTAGAAAGGGCTTAATGACTAAATACATGGCCTTCATAGCATGAACTGTTGAATCACCTAGATCTGATAAGCTTACCTAAAATTCACAAACCAATTTAAGTCATACAACATAGAACCAAAAAATGCTATGAACATGAATATAGTATCTTAATAGATACACACATTGTTCAGGCAAAGGAAATAAACCATATATTACTATCTTCCTATATCAGTTCAATTTTCACTATTTTGTTGTAACATGCACCACATGCAACCTACAAAATCAAGATCCATTCCAAATTTAAAATGAGTTGGTTTCTACCTTGTGCAAACTATCTACATGACGTGTGTGTCTTGCATAAGGTATTCTGATGCTTTTTATGCGAAGTTCTTAAGAATTGGTAATTGTTACTATTGGATCCCAAAATAACTCACTGAAATGTGTACTTCTAATCTCTCTCTCTCTCTCCTACACACACACACACACCCACACACATATATACATGTCCATCAAGTTGCGGTCTAGTCACTAGTGGCATCTTCGAGTGGTTGCTTTGAAGAAGACCCATGTTCAAATCATGGCAGGGTTGCTCCTAAATTACAACATTTGAAACCTTCCTATATGGAGGGTTTGATTTTTCAGGATATCTGCAAATATTTCCCAAATTTGGGAAATTTTGAACCATTTTATAGGCAGGACATTGTGTATGCATTTGCAGTAACAGTTTGGGAAAGTTTGAACCATTTTATAGGCAGGACATTGTGTATGCATTTGCAGTAATAGTTTGGGAAAGTTTGAACCATTTTATAGGTAGGACATTGTGTATGCATTTGCAGTAATAGTGCTGTGGATACAATATTGCGATCAAGGTCTATGGCAATTAGTGCGAGGCTTCTTTCTTCTAGTAGTATCTATTCTGCAATTGATGAATTTGGTAAGCTGATGACTTCCTAGATCAAGATTTGTATGGATTGAATTGATATTTATGAAATGACTCATGCAAAATCCGCACCATCATCAAGTATGAATGTTGGTTTACATAATGTTCTGTTACTGCAAGAGTATTGATATAAGTTTTGGTCAATATTGTTGTCCAATTTTGTTTATTGAGACTAGGATGTTGTAAAGCTGGTGGGTCATATCTGTCTTATTTCTTTTCCAACTAAGATTGAGAGATATCTTTGATTATTTCAAAATATGAAAAGAATAATAAGAAAAAAACATAGTTCTTTCAAGAATTTTTGCATTTAATTTGGAATAGTTTTTCCAATTTATGAAAGTCGGATTAAATAATATGGTTTCATAAGGTCAAGAATAGGGATGCAATTTATTGTTAGCATTCTGGTGTAATTTTTTGGATGTCATTATATATAGGATGTGTGAAAGCTCAAGTTCATTTTTTTTCATTTCCCCACTAACATTAGCTTGACTGTCTTTCAATGCTCATTCCATTTTGGCTTCAGATAGTCATAGAGCCGGTCCACAAAGATTCTTTTCCACACTAGGAAATCACATGATTTTCCTCATTCTAGTTCTGGAAGAGACTATTGTTTCTAATATCTATTGATAGTTCTACCCTGATCCAAGAAGATGCGCCAGCCTCTACCAACAACGAATCTTTGCTGTTGGTAGATAAGGTTATGCAGGCAGGTTTTTGATGTATCTTAGAGCTGATACAAAGATCCATGACGTTTTGGAAGGGGTGTGTCTCAGCTGAAGCCAATGGAAGATGTTTTTTCAACTGTGTTCAGTGGGGTTCAACCCAAGACTCACCATCCTATGCATGCATGTGGTGAAAGCCTTATGTAGTAAGTTAGTAACCTGATCTTAGACTTGGGACTCGAGCATTGCCTTCAAAAATGGCTATGTCACCTTCTAATACCCCATGAAGATCCCTTGCTAAATCAGCGATAGAAAATTGTAAAACTCAGCCTGAACCCCAGAGAGACTTTAATTTTTTTTCATGAACAACAATAAGGAATATGGACAAAAAAGGAAGATTCTTGGGCTTCGATGAATTATATTTTACTTTTTGTGCAAACTTCCTGATGAGGACATATTCAATAAATTGTGTATTTTGAACTGGGAAGCTAAGGGGATCTCATTGAATTCATATCAGGATCTCAGATCTAAATACCTGTGCCCTTTGTTTAACTGTGATTCTATTGTTTGACATGTGCTTCAATATGTCACTTGGAATATTGTAGGTAGCACATGTTTTAGCCCTCAAGGATAAAACATGTCCTTTCTATTCAGACTGCCGATCTGTTGCCTTCAAGGGGTGTGTCTCAACTGAAGCCAATGGAAGATGGTATTTCAACTGTGTTCAGTGGGGTTCAACCCAAGACTCACTATCCTATGCATGCATGTGATGAAAGCCTTATGTAGTAAGTTAGTAACCTGATCCTGGACTTGGGACTCAAGCATTGTCTTCAAAGATGGCTCTGTCGCCTTGTAATACCCCATGCAGATCCCTTGCTAAATCAGGGATAGAAAATTGTAAAACTCAGCCTGAACCCCAAAGAGACTTTAATTTTTTTTCATGAACAACAATAAGGAATATGGACAAAAAAGGAAGACTCTTGGGATTAGAGGAATTATATTTTACTTTTTGTGCAAACTTCTTGATGAGGACACATTCAACAAATTTTTTATTTTGAACCGGGAAGCTAAGGGGATCTCATTGAATTCATATCAGGATCTCAGATCTATATGCCTGTGCCCTCTGTTTAACTGTGACTCTATTGTTCGACATGTGCTTCAATATGTCACTTGGAATATTGTAGTTATCACATGTTTTAGCCCTGAAGGCTACACTTCACATCCCCAATGACAGATTTGAAGTGAACTATCCTCTCTGGGTTGAATCCTGGACTACAAGTTGATCTCCATTATTTTGTTGACCTATTTTCTCTGAGGTACAATAAGATTCTAATCCCTAAGTGATAAGCAATATGATTGTTGAAGGTTATATTCCCTTTTGCATCAATGTCATGAGTTAGTCCCAGTCCTCAATGCACATTGGGTGTCCTCAAATTTTGAGGACACGTGTTCTCCAACTACATAGTGTGGAGTCCTCCCTTGCATCACACACACACACACACAAGCACACATATACATGTCCATCAAGCTGTTGTCTGGTGGCTACTTGGTGTGGTTGCTGTAAAGAAGACCCAGGTTCAAATCATGGCAGGCTTGCTCCTCCCTTGCATGGGATCTGTGGTTGTGGCTTGCAGCTAGGCCATATCTTTTTGGGCACATGCCTTATAAGATGTCACCAAAATACGTGCCTTGTTGGGCTTTGTGCTAGATCATTGATGTAGGATGTGGGCAGTTAATTTGTAATTTGTGCTGGCTTAATACCCATGACCTGATCTTCACTAATAAAAAATTCTAGAGGGTGGGGCCACAGTTTTGGGGGATTTCAGTCCATTGGGTTGTTTTCCTTCAAATATATATATGCTCCAAACAGTGGTTTAAGATGATTGAACTACTGTATTTATTTTCTTGATGACCATGTAACTAACAAATCAACTTGGATGATGAAAAATGGGAAAGAAAAAGAGAAAGTTCCAAATGAGTTTATATGAATGATTATACAATTAAACATCTAGTGGTTCTACTTCTCTGGAGGATTACACTTTGCCACAATTGCAAGCAAGTTAAAATTCCAAACTATTGCTAATGTTTGTCATATTGTAAGCAGCTGGGAAAAACATTTCATTGCTACGAGGGAAGTACTTCACTAATTGCTAGTTTCTAATGGTTAAGTACTTCACTAATGATTATCTAATTATATGATCTTAAATTGTATGAAAACATTGATAGAAGTTTGATTATTTTATTTGTTGTGATATTTCAAAAATATTAAAGTGTCTTATCAATTTCTTGCCCATGCAGGTTCCATTACTTTCAGGCATGGTTGATGGGATAGGTTCTCAACTTATGCAACTAAGGCAGTTATATGATGTACCAATGTCAAAACTCAAGATGCTGATGATTTGTCATATGGATAAGACATAAGAGGTTTTGATTGTAGAAGATGAGAATGGCAATATTGTTAGATAGACTATGAAAGATAATGATGTCCTTGTCCAATACAAGGTATGGATACCTTCTAATTTATAAATTGTCCCCACATAGATGAGTAATTCATGTGTTCTAAATCTTTTGAAGTAACCAAGTATATTGTCTTTCTATTTGATTCACTTTCCTAGGTTCAAGGGGTATAAAGTTATAAAAAACACATATTTATATGTTTTCCTACTCTTTTTGCTTAGCAATGTTGTCAAGCACATTGGGATCCTTTTATTGTCAAATTCCAAATAGGGAAATAGTGCCATAAATCATGAGGTCCATGTACCCAGATGACAATAACTTCCTAATGATGTCTTCGTAATGACTAATACATGGCTTAACTCATTTGTCATGACCCACACAGTAATAAAATGATTGTGTCATAACACATCTACCGATCACATGTGCATACACTAAATACAATATAGACCATAAGATAAGATAAGATGAGACACATTAGTTTCCAACAGATGGCTGCAAATAGGTCAATGTGACTGTTAAGTACAACAACGAGGAGTGCAAAATGGGAGTGCAAAGACAACTCCTATAAAAAGATGATAAAAGCATATATATTCTATTCCAATTAATACCTTGAGGCTAAGATCAAGGAGCTAGTTTGTGTCAGTTGCTGCAAATGCAAATAGATTTTTTGTTTTTTATATATGTTTTGAGGTTGACAGTATTGATCCATGACCTTGTGGATTGTATTTGTCTCAATCTACCCTAAATGGGTCATAGCATCAACTGAATGGATATTTAGTTTTGACATTGAGGAATCATGCACATTGTTTCCCATAAGGTGTTCACTTAATTTTTCATGAGGGTTTATGGGTTGGTTTCTGATTTTTTTGAGCAAGTCTAAAGTATGATCTTGTCTTTTTCTTAGTTGTAAAACGAATTCTAGGAAATCCATGCCACCTATGGACAATGAAAGGAAATTAACAACCCATGTACCTCATATCTGGGTAGTTTTTGGGCCCTATTCATATTCAATTCAATGATCATAGACAATGGGACCTTTAGTTAAGAAAATAGTTTTGTGAGACTACTACTTTGAATTGAAGTTTTCAGGGAAGAACTTTGCTATCAATATTGTTTCCTATGACTGATTATGCCAATTCTCTCCTTTCTCAGTTGTTTCTTGAAAAGCCTGCATACACCAAATTCAGTTGCTAGTCTCCTGTTGTTTGATGTTTCTTTAGTCCTCTATATCATGCCATTAGAAATCAAATAAATTATCTTTCTTACAGCAAAATGTTTTTATTTATTTATAAGATTCTCAAATGTCCAAAGACTAACATTTGAAATATGAAAATGCAGCTCCCTTGCCTGTGGGCACATGTTTTGGCATCTCCTATATTAGAGAGTGGCTTCAATGACACAAGAACAATATTGGCAAGGTAAGAATATGCAAGCTCACAAATTGTTGTTTTCCATGGTGTCATGTTAAATGAACTGGTAAGACTATAAAGTTATGAAAAAAGATTAAATATATATTTATCTTTTTTGTTGAAACAAATCTTCGAGATTATAATTTTGTATTTATGTAAATAATGTGTAGTAGTCCACAATGCAATAACAAGGCTAAGTTGGGTGACATAAAAATTCTTTATGTGCCAGTTATAGCTGTAACTGGTCAACAATAGTGACAGATCAATTGTCTTTGTTGCAATACCCACAGTTTTCGTCATCCTTAGAACTTCATTCTGCATATTTGAATGAGTAGGTGATGGATTTACCATCGACGAAGAATTATAAGACAATTGCAAACTGATATTATTAGTCCTTAATAAAGTACCCACTAGATTAGTTTGACCAACTTCCATGATTGGATAGGACTAATCCATGATTGCAAAATTCAGCCAAAGAGATTTTTTTGAAGGTATTAAAAGGCCACTTTTTCTCCATTTTCTCCAATGAGAAGTGACAGTTTGTTTAGAAAATTGTTAGTAGCATAGTGTTAGAAATTTAAAATGGCTAAAGCAGATGTGTGTACAGCTAGGTAATAAAAAAAGTAGATAGTATTCTAGGAGTGAGCACCAAATATTCAATTCTCACAAGGCTTTTAAAACAGAGATTAAATTTTCAAAGTAAACTAGAGAGCTCCTACTAGTATATATCTAATAGAAGTACCTAATACAAAAAGACTTTTACATATCATGCTTTAGTGAAAAATATATTGGCTATAGGCTCTTCTAGGTTCTGCGTGGACAACCTGTATCCCTGGGTTCTCAAGCTCGATATCTTCAAACTGTTGTGAAACAGTTTCATTTTATTTGGTATAAATATGTTGTAGTGGAACCCAAAGTCTGCCTATGATTTGATGATCTAGTCTAAGTGCATTTGATGAGATTTTTCAGTCTTGGATTCAAGGTTCAAGCGCTTAGACTCCAAGGCTTCTATTTTCCTACTTTGCTGCATGACTATATCTAGGATTTCCATGTTCTACGAGATGATGGCATGCTCCCTTCTTTGTATAGTATTTTTCAGAGAAAGCATGGGAATCATGTTTTCATTGATGTAGTCTTGTATTTGAAGGATTTTCTTGATATCGAGGATGCCCTGCTGAGTTCCCATGAAAACCTGGGAAACCCATGGCTTGGAATGCCCAATAAGACTCAAATTGAAATAGGGGAGAACCCAATCTCCATTTAGTCTGGTGAGATATGCAGTAGCAGAGTCACCAGATTTTCGCCATAGAATGTCCTTTAATCCATTGTTGTCTAGGGTTCTGAGCACAGGACCACAATTGCACATATACCACAATTGCTTGAGGTGGGTCAACTGAAGGCCAGAATTACCATTGAAACACCACCATCCAACTGTAATAACTGGAGTATGGCTGTATGTAACATAACATATAACAAAAATGCGCACCCTCGATGTACAACCTTGGTATCAGAAAATTGCCTCCTAGTGATGTCAAACTCACTCCAAAGATAGTTCAAAGGCTCAAATGCAGGACACATCCACAAAGGAATGATACCAAGGGTAGAATTTACACCAGACAAAGAATGGCTAGTACTAAGCCCCGAACCATGGAGATAATACCACCGTCCTAAAAAATAGCATAGAACACTAAAACACACATAATGTGCAACCTTGAACATAAAGATATGCCTCCTGATGATGACAGGTTCAAACCAACTTCTAAGATGACAGTCCCAGGACTCAAATGGAATACACAACAACATAATACACCTATAATTTTGAGGACTGTTCCCCAACAGACCTCCAGTTTATAACATCTCTTGAATTCTAAAAAATCCGCCATTCCCATTTGAAATTCAACTGAAGACTTCACCGATGAGAACCTAACTCTGCAAAACCAGTGTTGGCTTGCTCCAGTTGAGTTTAGAACACGATTCTCATTTTCCCACCTTTGATAACAAATATGGGCAGAGAGCATTCAAAACTAAATATTAGAGTTGGGAATGGCATGTGTGGTGCCATCGCACACTCATCTGGAGTATAAATGCACTATTAACTTCAGGCCCTAATCTTATAGAGGAAATCCTTCTTGATGTTGGAGTAGTCTGGAAACAGAAGTTTGACTTATCAACAAGTCGCTTTCAAGGGCAGATCCTGTTTTGAGATTGGTCACCTAGCCACTTCTTGTCATATGCGCGTTTTTGAGGCTGCCCTTCAAATAAACTGATCAAGAATAAGAAGAAATGTAAGCCCGTCTAGTGGAAACACCCAGTATTACATCATCATATAATTGGCTCAAAGCCCTTAGATAAAGAGAATGGAGCAGTGTAGGAATCTTCCCCAACAAAGGATAATCCAAGTCAGACTTAAGGAGGTTCAGCCTCTGCAAGTTAAAGATAATGTAGTTAACTCAAAGGATGATAAAAGTCTCAATGGCAAGTTAAAAAAAGTAACTAAAGGGCAACACTAATAAAGAAAGAACCCCAGTGCTTCACTTTAGAAGATTTTATCATGTGGGTTCCATCATCTTCTTTTGGTACAATGGTCCCAACCTCTTTATTAAAAAGAAATTCAGTGGGCAGAAACAAAAGGATAACTTTTGTGTCAATCTTCTGAATTTTCACTATGTAATGCCTTAGAAACGATAACTTTCAGCAGTGAGATGACTCTGGGACAACAAAAGAGTCGAGATCAGGCAAGTCATATTAAGTCTGTCAGTAGGAACACTTAGTATTGCCTTGCTGTAAGTTTTCTTTACCCATCAAGGCTGTCTGGGCCATTATTTTCGTATGTCAAGTGGAAACCTGTTTTAAGCATTTAACACAATTTCTGCACACTATACACTATAACTGGGATACCTGTAATCCCTTAAAAGAAATTCAGGATTCCAAGTATACAGGATGTTAACTTTTTTAGTAGTTAATATGATTTATTTCTGTTTAAAAAAGGCTAAAGCCGAAAGCATCATCCTTTTTCTCTTCTTTTTTTCTTTGCTCAAAACTCCCTCACTTCACGGGAAAGGATTTTTGTCTTGAGAAACCATGACCCAGGGGCATATATTCCTGTCAAAATCACTCAGGGATCACACCCAGCCTGGACCACACCAGCCGTCAACTTGGATGGATTTTGGGGTGTCTCCTCCCAACTAGTTCACCCCTAAGGGGAATTGAACCTGGGTCGCCTTGTTGACAAGACCCACACCTTAACTGAATGAGCTAGGTGGGAATTGGTATTCATCCTTCTGCTTGTCTCTATGATTTAGTGCATGCATTTTTCTTTGCCTTTTACTTTTCGCTGAGCAAGTTAAATTAGTTGGGGCCATCTGTCGTTAAATCTGTCTTTGGTCGGTGCATTATCTTGTTAACATATGCTTGATATCTTTGATGGTAACGTTCTAAGTTATTAGTTGTTTTTCAAATGCGTTTGTTTGGCCATCTTGGAGTGACATGCTTATACATATTGGAGCATTTTTACTTGATTGTGTCATGCTAATTTATGTCAGTGGATTTGGGAGCAGTTTTCTGCATACATAACCTGGTTCTATAGTGTAAATAATTTTGGTTAATTAAGTCTTATCTTAGTTTACATATGGGAGTTTCAGGAGATGATTTGGCACTCTCCTATTTGTTGCACCTTATGTGCTAATTTATTTTACAGTCATATTGACTACTCTCGTCATCTTTTGACATTGATAAATATTCAATTTCAATTTCCATTCCTTTCAAAACCTCATCTAAAGGGAGAACCTTTAACCAAGTTTGAATGTAAGCAGTTCAAAAGAGAATTTTGCATAATTTAGATAACTACTAAGCTTAACAAACTGTAACTTTGATGGTAACGTACTAAGTTATTAGTTGATTTTCAAACGTGTTTGTTTGGCCATCCTGGAGTGACATACTTATACATAGTGGAGAGTTTTTACTTGATTGTGTCATGCTAATTTATGTCAGTGGATTTCAGAGCAGTTGGAATTTTCTTCATACATAACCTGGTTTTACAGTGTAAATAATTCTAGTTAATTGAGCCTTATCTTAGTTTACATATGGGAGTTTCAGGAGGTGATTTGGCACTCTCCTAGTTGCTGCACCTAATGTGCTAATTTATTTTACAGTCCTGTTGGCTCGACAGTCGGGCACAAAAATTGTTGATACTAGCAAGGGCAAAAGAAATAGACATGTCGATAGAAGAGCCACTGACCGACCAAGAGAAAGAAGAGGATTATGAGCTCATCTTATATATGGGCACATTTGTGTCGGAGGAAACACATGCAGAAGGCATTGCTCGACTGCAAATTACAATTAGACCACCAACACTACAAAGAGAAGAGACACAAGCACAACAGCTGGTAACCAATCCAACTGAAGAAATCCTTGTCTCGACTGAAGACCCGGGGGGGGGGGAATAGACACTGAAAACCCTGAGTATGCTATCACCAAAGAAAATTTACGCAAATTGTCGAAGGAGATAGCAGCCTCAAGAAAAAGAAAAAGAACTCAGGAACAGGAGCAGGGGAAGGGTAAGCGCAAGCTTATCATTGCAGAATCCTCAGAAGACAAGGAAGAATTGGTAGCCACAGCATGCGACATTATACAAGATTCCGCAGTAAACAAAATTCCCGTCGAGACCCAATTCTAGAGATTTGTCGAAGCAGGGGCACAACAAGATCGGCCAAAGAAGGCGAAAAGCACAAACACCTCAATGGTTAAAAATGTTGTGGATCTTGTGTCTACACCTCCACCCCCATCCCCGACCAAAATAACACAAGAACTAATTCCAGACCCTCCTTCCATAAGCCCAATCGACATATGCAAGAATGCTATGTCAGAGACCCTGAAGGAGAAGTTAGACCGTGACAGAGACCTCTAGGCATACATTGAAAAATTTCCTGTGTTACTCACGTCGATTCAAAAGCTCACTACCAAAGACCCTTTGTTTGAATTTGGTGGATCCAGACTGACTGCCCCCCAACCTGGCTAAGTAATCCAGAGGCTGAGGAATTTTGTAATTGCGAGTTTGACATTTGAGAAAAACCCTGAAAAAGAAGCTGAATTTATCGCAAGTTGGACAACATCTATCATTCTGATCGACCTCGAACCCAACCCACCAGCCAATGAATTGACCAAAGATGAGGAAGGAGAGGACATGGATGAAATAAGTCAAGAAATTGAGGAATTGTTCTCCGACCTCCTGGAAAAATCACCTCCACAAATCCATGACCCCTCACACGACCATATCTCCACTAATCCAATCACACCAGACCATTCACCGACACCATCACCACTGCTTCACCACCTAGAGTCTCTAATCCAACCAACTGCACCTGAACCACCGCCACCACAACCATCAACACCAACCGCACCCACATCTAGATCCTCTATATCCAACCAACCAGATACACAACCAACTGCAGCAGTTATCTAGCCAACCCAACCAGAAATACCATCGACCACTGTTAGCCAGCAACCAGATAGTCCAATTTTGACTGTTACAGGTGCCAAAGCAAGCAGAGCAGCAAAAGCACAAAAGACAAAAAGAAGAAGGACCATCAAATCCAGATGACAATGGTCCACATCAGTCAACTTGGGTCGACCACTGCAGTCGATCCAACTAAACTGAGGGATGGAGAATTAGGGCAACTCTTGGAATCATTGGCAATCAAAGCAAAAACAAGGAGCCAGAACAGACGTAGGGAGCTCGACAAGAACGAAAAAGAACAAGTTGAGTTCCTTAACAAATGGAGAAACTTGGTGCAATTTGTGATACCAGGTCCGATAGAGGTCGACGCCGACAAGCCATTAGAAAAGGATTATCAGCTACTTGAGAGCGTTGTGTCGGTGCTACAGGCACAAAGGAAGGATACAAAAGAAGAGCAGAAAGAAGAAACAGTTCGACTGTTGACACAACAACACACAGCTTTTGTAGAAGCATACACGGTACTACGAGATCACATGGAGGAGTTGGTCATTACAGAAGAAGTACTAAGAGATTGGCCTGCATATTATGGGCAAGTCTATCAGCAAGTTCAACAAACCTGACAAGAAATCCAAGCGCTTGAAAAGAGAAAAAGCATAAGGGTAGAACTTAGGGGCACAATTGAAAATCAAATAGTGCTCGAAACCGCCAAATTGTAGAAACACGAGCGACAAGCACACTAGTGGATGCAACAAGCAATTCCAAATCTAGAAAAATTAGACATCATCTTCCCATAGATGAGACGAATTTTTGAGACAGCAGAGGAAAAGGACCAATTTCTGGGTCCCGACATGGAGAAGATAACAGAATTTTCCATTCAAGAAAAGATGTCAATATTATCAAGTCTGACTACATTAACAATCGACATCCAAAAAACATTGCAAAGTTGGACAACATTTCAACATCAGCTGGCAGTGACAGCTGAATCAGTTGTCGAAGTCTGTGTGCAGAAAAGACCAACAATCAAATTTCATAGCCAATGAAGACCAAGTACAGAAATAACCACCTAAGGACAGGCAAATAATTTTTTTTGTACCTCCTTGTTTCTTCGGGACGAAGAAACATTTTGTTTGTGGGGGAGATGTTGGAGGAGTAAGTTGGTAAGCTGACTTGAATGACAGCCGACTTAGTCGATCAACCGACCAAGTCGGTCAGCCGACTCATTAGAGGTTAGGTCGGACACATAAGGTCATATCGGTTCACCGAACCGACAGGTAGTTATTTGTAACTGTTTGTAATTCATATATATTAGGCTATTGAGCCGGATGAGAACTTGGTTCAGGTCTCTTTATTGTATGGACCCTTTCATTATAATATAATCTGTTATTCTGCTTACTTGTTCTTGTCTCTTGTCTATGTTATGTATGTCTGTTATTAACATGTATTATTGGTAACCCTATGTGATCTGTGAAATTACAACAACTACTCTGATCATCTATTGACATTGATAAATATTCAATTTCAATTTTCATTCATTTCAAAAGCTCACTAAATGGAGAACCTTTAACCAAGTCTGAATGTAAGCAGTCCAAATGAGAATTTTGCATAATTTAGATAACTACTAAGCTTAACAAAGTGTAACTCCAGAAACTCTTACATAGTATTATTTGTTGGGGTAGTGAATGAGCAAAACAGATCTAAGAAGAATGTATTTCAATTTGTTCAAGCAAGTATTTCGGTCAGTTGTTTCCAATGATTTTTTTTAATCGGTTCATACATTTTTTTCCTTTATGTAGACATTACAGTTGGTGCAGAGATGTGAAGGTTTCTTAAGAGACATTTATAGAAAATGTTGCGAAATATTTTAGTGCTTTGTCAATCAGAATCCATTCACATTTTTTATTTTGGCAGCCTTGTTGTGGATCCATTCACATTATGCTTTGTATCATTATTCAAGGTTGAAGCCTTTGTATCAGTATTTGCTAATTATTAGTGGCCTGTGCAAAGTTTGGTGCATGTATTTTGTGCTTTGTATGTGTGTATATTCTTACAAGGATCAGATTTATTTGTAGGAGCTACATGATCATAAAAAGAGACAAGTTTGCATAGAAACTGGCGAAGATAATAGCAACTATCTGCTGGATTATTTAAGGTCCTTGGAACCAGATATGGTAAGATTCTGGCTGGGGAAGCAGTACCAAGTATGTGCATTGGATTTTGTGTCTTTTTAATGAGGGCTCATTCTGATTTCATATTGATGCATTGGAATTTGTTTGTGATGATCTTCATCCCATTAGGTGACTTAATTATCACATCCTTCATCAGTAGAGGTTGAAGTAGTCAATCAGCAACTTGTGCAGAATGTATTGAAGATATTTTTCCTAGATGATATATCTTTGAACATAAAATTTGGAGAGACAAATAACATCACAAAGGATGGAAATTTGGGTGAGATGGAGAGTAGTTGGTCCCCTTTTCAAGGAGCAGCGCCTGCCTCTCGTGACTACCTTGCAAGATTGATTTTCTGGTGTGTATTCTCTACTGACATATGTAGATACACCAAATTCAGTTGCTAGTCTCCTGTTTGTTTGATGTTTCTTTAGTCCTCTATATCATGCTATAAAAAATTAGATAAATTATCTTTCTTACATCAAAATGTTTTTATTTATTTATACGATTCTCAAATGTCTAAAGACTAACATTTGAAATATGAAAATGCAGCTCCCTTTCCCGTGGGCACATGTTTGGCATCTCCTGTATTAGAGAGTGGCTTCAACGACACAAGAAGAATATTGGAAAGGTAAGAATATGAAAGTGCACAAATTGTTGTTTTCCATGGTGTCATGTTAAATGAACTGGTAAGACTATAAAGTTCATGAAAAAGATTAAATATATATTTATCGTTTTTGTTGAAACAAATCTTTGAGATTGTAATTTTGTATTTATGTAAATAATGTGTAGTGTCCACAATGCAATAACAAGGCTAAGCTGGGTGACATCAGAATTCTTTATGTGCCAGTTATAGCTGTAACTGGTCAACAATAGTGACAGATTAGTTGTCTTTGTTGCAATACCCACAGTTTTCGTCATCCTTAGAACTTCATTCTTCATATTTGAATGAGTAGGTGATGGATTTACCATCGATGAAGAATTATAAAACAATTGCAAATTGATATTATTAGTCCTTAATCAAGTACCCACTAGATCAGTTTGACCAACTGCCATGATTGGATAGGACTAATCCATGATTGCAAAATTCAGCCAAAGAGAATTTTTTGAAGTTATTAAAAGGCCACTTTTTCTCCATTTTCTCCAATTAGAAGTGACATTTTGTTCAGAAAGTTGTTAGTAGCATAGTGTTAGAAATTTAAAATGGCTAAAGCAGAACTGTACAGCTAGGTAATAAAAAAAGTAGATAGTATTCTAGGAGTGAGCACCAAATCTTCAATTCTCACAAGGCTTTTAAAACAGAGATTAAATTTTCAAAGTAAACTAGAGAGCTCCTACTAGTATATATCTAATAGAAGTACCTAATACAAAAAGGATTTTACATATCATGCTTTAGTGAAAAATATCCTAGCTATAGGCTCTTCTAAGTTCTGCGTGGATAGCTTGTATCCTTGGGTTCTCAAGCTCGATATCTTCAAACTATTATGAAACAGTTTCATCTTCTTTGGTATAAATATGTTGTAGTGGAACCCCAAGTCTGCCTATGATTTGATGATGTAGTCTAAGTGCATTTGATGAGATTTTTTAGTCCCGGATTTAAGGTTCAAGCACTCAGACTCTAAGGCTTGTATTTTCCTCCTTTGCTGCATGACTATATCCAGGATTTCCAAGTTCTACAAGATTATGACATGCTCCTTGCTTTGTATAGTATTTTTCAGAGAAAGAATGTAAAACTATTTTCATTGATTTAGTGCTGTCTCTGAAGGATTTTCTTGATATCAAGAATGTACTACTGATTTCCCATGAAAACATGGGAAACCCATGGCTTGGAATGCCCAAGAAGACTCAACTCGAAACAGGGGAGAACCCGGTCTCCATTCAGTTTGGTGAGATATGCAGTAGCAGAGTCACTAGATTTCCACCACAGAATGTCCTTTAATCCATTGTTGTCTAGGGTTCTGAGCATAGGATCACAATTTTAGATATACCACAATTTCTTGAGGTGGGTCAATTGAAGGCCAAAATTACCATTTAAATACCACCATCCAACTGTAATAACTAGAGTATGACTGTATGTAACGTAATGTATAACAAAAATGCGCACCTTGGGTGTATAACCTTGGTATCATAAAATTGCCTCTTGGTGATGTCAAACTCACTCCAAAGACAGTTCAAAGGCTCAAATGCAGGACACAACCACAAAGGAATGATACCAAGGGTAGAATTTACACCAGACGAAGAATGGCTAGTACTAAGCCCAGAACCAAGGAGATAATACCACCATCCTAAAAAATAGCATAGAACACTAATACACACAAAATGTGCCACCTTGAACATAGAGATATGCCTCCTGATGATGACAGGTTCAAACCAACTTCTAAAATGACAGTCCCAGGACTCAAATGGAATACACAACAACATAATGCACTGAGAATTTTGAGGATTGTTCCCCAACAGACCTCCAGTTTATAACGTCTCTTGAATTCTCAAAAATCCGCCATTCCCATTTGAAATTCAACTGAATACTTCATCGATGAGCACCCGCCTCTGCAAAACTAGTGTTGCTATCATTGAGAGTGTTGTCCTGCTCCAGTCGATGTCAGAACACGATTCTCATTTTCCCACCTTTGATAACAAATATGGGCAGAGAGCATTCAAAACTGAATATTAGAGTTGGGAATGGCATGTGTGGTGCCATCCCACACTCATTTGGAGTATAAATGCACTATTAACTTGAGGCCCTAATATTACAGGGGAAATACTTCTTGATGTTGGAGTAGTTTAGAAACAAAATTTTGACTTATGAACAAGTCGCTTTCAAGGGTAGATCCTGTTGTAAGATTGGTCACCTAGCCACTTCTTGTCATAAGCGATTTTTTGAGGCCGCCCTACAAATAAGCTGATCAACAATAAGAAGAAATGTAAGCCCTCCTAGTGGGAACACCCTATATTACATCATCATATAATTGGCTCACAACCCTTAGATAAAGAGAATGGAACAGTTTAGGCAGTTCAAATGGGGAATATGAACCTCATCATGATTTTCTCTATCCTTTGCTTCATCATAAATGTGCATTTCATGGTCAAGTAAATTCCTTCATTTTGAAAGTCTTAAATCTTGATAAGAATATGCCTTTATGCAAATGTGCATTATAAGAACACTGTAGAATACCAGTCTCTCCAACCTTTTCGATAGGTTTCGTCAATCTCAGAAGCTTACTAGAATCTAAATTTTAGAGTAGTCTTATTTTACGTCACCATACATTCTAAGGAAAGTTTAGTTCTTATCAATGGTTATTTCTCTCTATGAACCATTGTCCAATCATCATGGAAGCTATTTCAGATCCTGTACATCTCAACACAGAGCTGATATATATTTTGTTATACCTAATAGTTTGCAAGTTTTTCAAGTTTAATCCATGCTTAACCAGTTGTCTTGCCTTTCAAATAACTGGTATAATCACCTAGAAGCCAAATATACAACCCTTTAAAGGTTTCTCTAAAGACGCAATGTTGTAGGAGCAGGGTATTTCTCTTTATATTTGCAACATGACTCTTTAATTATTGAATCCAATATTAGGTGCCCTTATAGCCAAGGAATAATGATTCACAAAGCATAACTCCTCCATATAAAATGGTACCTTTGAAACAGTAAATGATTCAATGATAAATACTTGCAATACTTGCAATTCCCCAACTCAAAATACTTGCAATTCTTTGATTCTAGGTCTAGAGATCATTTTTGCAAGACATTACGGAGCATAGGGAGTCAAGTCTCTAATTTTGCAAATGATAATCGTCGAGTCTCCATTAGCAATAAGTTTCTGAATCTCCCTAGCTCTTAGAATGTTTATCACTTGATTTAAAGCTAAAATAGGCTTCACAATAAAATAGGCTTCACAATAAGAGAATAAACCTTTTGCAATTTGATCACAACCATAGACCTGCTTATTATGGAACCTTCTCAAAGAAAAGGTGAATATACTTTGCATAATTTTAAGTTTATTAATTATCAAAGCAACAGGTTGTGTTTTAATTTTGATAGCCTGTGATGAGGAACATCTGAAACACCTTGAAGCTCATGGATTCTTAATATTGCAGTAGACAAGAGGGAAAGTTTTGTTTCTGACTCTTTCTTTTTTATGCAGTGATGGCATTGGGCTTCGAAATCCTTTCAGGAAGGACTCTTCTTTGGACTATGAGAATGATAGTGATGAAGAATGGGAAGAGGTACTCATCACTAAATCTCTTTGGTAAGAGTATTTGTAGTATTTTTATTAGCTTTAGTTACAAGGAAAATTGTACATAGCTCTCAGGAATTAGTTTATCATAAACACTAGTTACTGGTAAGCTGTAATAGTAATAATTATGTAGTTTGTAGATTGATATCTATCATAAATTTGTTTGAATATCATCATTGTCAAGAAATAACAACTTCTTAAAGGGTGTTAGCTCAATGGTAGAGCACCTGCCTAATTATAGGAAGGAGGTTGGTGGTTCGATTCCTATGTGCCCTATCATAAATTTGTGACTACAAAAATGACTAAATTCGCATATATACGACTATTAGTAGCTAATTTCCCGTATCTTAGTCGTATTTAGCTTAGTCATTAATATTTTAACATCTAGTAGTTTATTTAGTCCTATATTTGGTCATTAATGGTTGCAATCAGTGACTAAATCAGCGACTAATCAATGACTCACTCAGTGACTAAATCAATGACTAAATCATTAACTATCAATGACTAAAGCAATGACTAAATCATTGACTATCAATGACTAAAGCATTGTCTATCAATGACTAAATCAATGACTACTAAGTCAAGCTATTAATGACTAGTGAAATACGACTAGCTATAAGATAGTGGAAATCTGCTACTATTAGTCACCGACTCAAAAATAGTCTTTTATAGCTTGATTTTAGTCATTAATTTCTCATTTTCTACTAGTGATTCTAACTATTCCTACCATCCCAATGACTACTAATACTATCGGAAGTCAACCTTACCCACCCCCATTTACCCATGGGAACTACATTCCAGCTATCGTCGACACCATTGTTAGCCCTTCCTGATCCACTCTCAGTTCTAGTCTATCTTTCATGGCTAGTCTCAAACTTCCTGATTTGGCATGATTGACCAATGACCCCATTCGTCACAACACATTATGGCCTCCCATGCCTACCAAACTCCCCTGAGACATCCCTAAGTTTGAGGGAAAGGCGGTAGAAGACCCCCAAAACCATATTATGTCATTCCACTTATGGTGTTCATCTAACATCATAATGGACAATTATATCCGATTGCATTTATTCCAGGGGCACACTCACAAGTGTTGTGGCCAAATGGTATATCGAATTGCCTCATTCCACCTACCTGAACTTTTCCTCATTAGCCTCGATGTTTCTCCAGTACTTCTAGTTACCCATACGATATGATGTGGAAATTCTATTATCCTGTAGACAAAACACAACTACCCATAACACTGATCATATCCATGAATGACGACGTTGTCGTAGCTTGTGTAAGATCTAGTTAGATAATAGGATTATCCTATATTGGTTTCTCAAAACCTTACTACCCCTCATCGCCAAGGACGTTGCATCTGAGCGCCCACAAACTGAGGAGGAAGCCATCCTGAAGGCAAAACAGTTTGACCTCATATACGCCCAATCGGGTTATCTATATACCATTATACTCGATGCTCCTTATGCTGGCTCCTCACACCGAGTTACACTAGGGGTATCCCATGCTGCTAATGGAGTCATTGTCTCTATTACTCATCATCCCCACTTTTACATGGCCTCTCCTTCGATGCCACCCCATTCCGGTAACACCCCATTGTTGCACAATAAGGCTATGCCCTTGATTTTTCACACATAATAACTTAGTATGGAGCTACACCTTCTTTTGTGCCTCCTGCACAAGTTCCTCATGTTCAATGACTGAATTGCTTGACACACTCGTGTAATGGCCAGTCGATCGAATTTGCAGACCCTCCACTTGTTCCCTCCTATTACTCACCACCTGTGCAAACTACTCCTGTTACGGTCATGACTCCTCCTGCTCCTCAAGGATAGGTCTACGCACAATAGAACCTCCCTAATCAACCCTCCCCCAATAACCAACAAGGGCAAGGAAGAAGTAAGAGAGGTCAGAATTAGGGAAACAACCAACCTCCAGTAGGTGGCAAACAACCCAACCCTTCGAACAATAACATATCCACCCCCCTTGCATAGAATCCTTAGCATCCCCCTAGGCCTAGGAAGAACCAACAATTACATACTAACCATCTGTGCATCATTTGCAACACTTATAGCCATTACACACATCTGTTTCCTCATATGCACTGCATCCGCCATTTACTCCAAATTGATAATCAACATGACCCCAATGGGGATGCTCTGACTTAACCAAACCTAGCACCACTAGGTCCCTCACCTACGGTGTTGTAAAACCCCCTACTAAATCAAGGAATGGTCACAACCCAACCCTTAGTCCCACAAAATCTCGCAACCACTTTTGCAGGTCAACCCATTGATGCTAGTGTCCATCACCTCATGCGTTATCGTCTAATGTCAACCTACAGACTCGATGAAACTAGTATGGCTCCACCACGGGAACCATTAACCCCTCCGCGAAATCTACCTTTGCCACTCCAGATATGTCTTTTTATTTGTCGAGACCCCCCATGGATGGGACTGCAAAAGTCCCGTGATTCCCTTTACATTGCATCGTGAACAACACCAACGCCAGAGTTGCGCTCAACTACAGTATTGTTGACGACTTGGCCCAGTCACCCTCTGCCATGCCCACTCTAAAAGTTCTCAAAACTTGTCCTTCACAACGTAAAGCATTGTTATCCGCGTTATGTGTCATCAATCCCTCTGACTCTAGGTTGATCACCTTTGAACTGGATCAAGGAGAACCTCAGATGCCATCATTATTCGCCATCCAATTTTCAGTCACGATTCAAAATTTGGTCATTCATCGATGCATAATTGATGAGGGGGAATCCACCTGTGTTATCTCAACCTTTGTTTGGCAGAAACTTAGATCCCCAACCCTTCAACCTTCTTCCACCACTTTTTGCGCCTATGATGGTCATGCTGCTCAATTCCAGGGTGTCCTCACGAATGTCTCAGTTGAGTTAGCTGGCAAAATAATGTTGATTGGCATTGAGGTTGTGAACACCCAACTCGATTACAACCTCCTGCTAGGACGTAGTTATATGTATGAAATGTTAGCTGTTGCATCTACCGTCTTTCGAGTCTTGGTGTTCCCCATGATGGGAAGATCATGACCATCAACAAACTGACGTACTATGATCCAAATGGACCAGCCACATTAGAACACGTCCCTCCTACTATCGACACTACCATCGAAAACATGTCCATACCTTCCCTGTCTATCGTTGGCCTAGGCTTATTTTTCAACGTTCCTATGACATACACCTTTTTGTCCTTACCACCTCCCCCTTCGCCAATTGATATATCATATTTGTGCATGATCACATATGGTAGTGTTCCAACCTCCTCATAACCTCAGTCGCAACTTTAACCACAACCCTCAGGGAATTATTGGGGTTCATTCCCTGTTCACACGATTCCCTTCCTCTTTCCATCGTTCGGCATCGTGAGTAAGCCCATCATGTCTACTCTCAACCTACTTGGTTTCACTTTGGGTATTCCTATGTGGTACCTGGATCCACCTACCCCTCCCCTGACTCCCCATATCGTGTTGACTCTCGTCCAACCTATTGAGACGATGTCGTACCCACCTCCTGGTACAAACTTGATTGCTTTTGTTTCTAATGTTGCTCCCCCTCCTTCCATGAATATTGGGGGCAAGACACCCAAAGCGAAGATAGAACCAAGTCCTCCTCCTACATGTGATTTATGCAATGTCCAAGGCCACGTGACACAAAATTGCCTTGATTTTCCTATTCTTCGCACCCACATGAGCACTATAGTCGAGACTGACGATACTCTAGTTGTCAACGTACCAACCATAGCTACAGTTGAGAATAAATCACTCCGAACCAACCTCCCATGTGCAGTTTGTGGCCTATATGGTCATTATTCACACCATTGACCAAACTTTCTCGAGTATCGATCGCTCCTTAGTGACCTTCGCAAGCACTCCCATGATTTCGACATTACTGTCCTTGAGGAGATCCACCCTCCGAATTCTTCCTTGGGTACCCCCAATAATACCATTTACACGATCTCTACTTCTAGTAGTCCTTTCTGCTTATCGACCGTGGAAGATCCCCTTGATCTATCCTGACACCACTTTCGTTATGATGGAGAGATCCTTAAAACCACCACTAGTTTTACCCCATTTCACTTAGTCCATGGTGTGGAATTAGTTCTTCCTATTGAATGTCAGATTTCGTCGAACTTCTACATGATTCTTCACCATTAGAACAATGCCTACTTATGCTTGAACAAACCAATGAGGAATATCATGCTCTCTCCAATGATTGAAGCAGCTAAGACTCAGTCGAAGTCCCACTATGACTCCCATGTCCACCCACCCACCTTTAGCGAGGGGGACGTCATCCTCGTTTATGACTAAGCCAATGATAAGATTGGAAAAGGGAAGTTTGAATGCATGTGGTATGGCCCTTATGTCATCCATCGATGTCTCATCAAGGGGGCATATCTCCTCGCTAACTTTGACGGCCACCTCTTGAAGAATCCCTACAATGGGCTCTACTTCAAGAGTTTTTATGCTTGAAGTCGCTCAACATGAGTACCATTGTGTCATAGTTTTTCTTTCTTATTTTACATCATTTTTACCATGAATTGGTGACCCCCTCTAGTAGTTGCTCCACGTCTAGCCGCAGTGAGTCCAATGTCGCACTTCGTTGCCTCCTTTTCCCATGAGTGGGTGGCTCTAAGCCCTCCACCCTACCCCTGCACTATTGGTACCCCACTGGAGGGTACAATCTCGCGTCTACACATGCACACAATATGTAATCAGTATGATCTAGCTACCACTATTATATCGTATCGTAAGGTCCCTAGACTTGTATTGGAGGTCGAGGCATATCTGGATCTCCTCGGTAGTCCATGCACACATGTGGATCATCCTCTATGAGGATAGGAAGTTGCCACCACTGTGCAAATAGCTCCTGGGTGAAGAAACGACCTACTAGACTGCCTCCCTCCCTACTGTTTTTTTGGGCCATTTCATGGAGTCACCTCGATTTGTGTACCACCACGCGAATCAAACCTTGTATGTATTGGCATGTTCACGAGCCATTCGCTCCATCCGAACTGCAAACTTGGCCTTATTTTACCACCATCCATCGCCTCACAAGGAGGCCCCACTAGTGTTCCACTATTATTCATATCAACCATGTTCACAACATCACCCCTTTTGGTACATTGAACACTTCCTCCTTTTTTTACCAACCATTACAGATTTTGTGTCAAGCTCTTTTCTGACTCCTAAAAGAAAGAAAATATTTCCAATCACACTTGCTTCCTTTCATGCTCGTTAAAGAATTTGAAAGGCCGTTTATGTGGCCTCGTTTATCTCCTTTTTCGGGCCACGTAGACTATTAAAAGAAAAGGACCACCCTGGCACTTTCCAGCTAGGGACATTTCCCTTTGTATCGTTTTATGCTATGTCGGACATTAGGATCGTAACTTACAAAAAAGCTCATTTATGGGTTGTATTTAAGCTCTTTTCCAACCCTCTCACAAAGAAAAGATTGCAGAGCAAACTTGGTTTTTTTCATGCTCGTAAAAGTATTTGAATGACCGTCCAATTAGTATAGGTTTAAGATTTTTCGGGCTGGTTGGACTACCAATGGAAAATAAGTCTTTTTGCCCCTTTTGGTTGGGAGAGCTCTCCTTTATATACTTTTATCATTTTTCGGACTTAGGAGACCACTGTACAAAAAATAGAACAACTGGAGTCTTCTTCCCGTTTTCAGACTCTCTAAACATGAAAACACCATCGAGCATTTACTGTCTCGAGCTCGATAAAAATCCACGAGATAGTATCATATTGAGCATACTTATATCCCTTCTTCATGCTCCTTAAACTAGGAAGAAGGCCCAAAACAATGCCTTTAGGCGCCCACACATATTCCATATGGTATCACATTATGGAAACATCCCCCCATTGGGTCTCCTTTGTTTAACGTACTCTGCAATGAGTGTCCTTTGGATCCCATGGATATCACCAGTCCAGTTACTTCCCCAAGTTTTTCCTATTGCAGTTATTTCCTCAGTTTCATAGCTATGATCCCATTCCCATGAGTCAATATCATTTACTGCCAAATCATCCCTGTCGTCGTACTCTGAACAAAGGAAGTTTGAGTCCGTCGTACTCCCCTTCCCCTGTTCTCAATTCAATGTCTTAGTCCCTTGACTGTTCCACATATCTACTTATCACCCTCATGCTTCTATTAAGGAAACATCATTTCCCTGTTAGTTGCAGGTCTCCCTCTGTCAACGACAACACATCTATTCTAGAGGACAAACCCAGAGGTCCCTGTATCCTAGTTTCATCCACCTTATTAATGAGTTCCTTGGACCACTTGGAAGGATTCCTTAGTGCCTTTCGGGTTGGTTGTGTCTCATGTGCTCAACTTCAGCTATATCATTGCATTGTTGAGATTCATATAGGGTATTGGTTCCTTCGTTATTTGGTCGAAGACCCCAGTTGTCACCTGGATTTCGCACATTGGTGAGTTTATTTTGGGACCCATACAATTTCATGTCCCTTGTGATTTCCGGGCTGCATTGGCAACAGTGTTCGGAAGCCCCCAAATGTCATGCTTTCGTATATCTCTAGTACTTGATGTCACTTATTGTACCACAAATATTCTGAATTTCAGTCATTGATTCCATTTAGTTATGTACACTCCCATATTTAACAGAGCATCAATTATTGTGATATTGCATTATATGAGGATGTCATTGTTCCTATGTAGTAGTTCTTCATATAAGTATTTGTATTCATCCTCCCATTGAGGCCACCATTATGTATCACCAGTTGTATATGTACTGATTGACTCCCATTGTTTGATCCTTGATCCCCATTTTTATTTTTGAGACATTTTTACGAGCATGGGTATGCCCTCTCGTCCATATACATGTCTAAGATTATATGTACCTCATCCATTTTTGAGAAGTAATACAAACCAAAAGCCATTGCAGTTCGAATGAGGAAACTCCACTTCTCCGCGGTCCTCATCAGTCTCTCCACCATTGTCACCATTTTCCCTTAATCCTATGATGCCTATCAGCCATACAATGAGCTCTTGCCCTCACACATCAGGGGACAATTTGTTAACACAAAAAATTGTTCACCTTGCTCTCCATGGTCTAAACCATAGTCATACATTGTATTCCCACCATTATTTCCTCCATTTTTACCTTCACAACTAAATTCCACCAAATATGGTCCAAACATTATTATTCTTTCCCCATAAATGAAGGGAAGTTGAGCATTTAGTGTGATTATCCCCACTCTCTCCAAAAAGGACCAAAAAACCCTAAAAATGAGAATGGGTCAAAAACCATAGATACATATCATGCACAATAAAATACCATGGGTCAAGAAACCTTGGAACATCCTATAAATACATTGTGTAGGTCTCCCCACAAATATTACATGTCATTACCTATCGCCATTATTCCCATATTTTGCCATTTCCCACGGTGTATGTTGAGCTTGCTCCATACCCATTTGGATCCATCCCCCCTATTTAACAACCACTAATGGAGTAGACTGGAGAGCCAAATCGTGGAGTTGCAAGACCACTTCCTCGGACGGCTAGAGTGGCCCAACTTCAAAAGAAAGGTATTTTTTGTTCTTGTTTTGCATTAGTTAGTCGAATATATCTGAAAAAATAAAATAGTATTGTTATCATTTCTATCGTTTATTGTTGTTAGTCAAAGTTGAGCAAGCCTTTGCACCATGAACTATACCCTATGAGCTGGACAATCTAGGGTAGGTGCTTTTGCACATAGTGGGGGAGAAATCTCCACTACAACACCTCCATACAGTGGCCAACCCGTTTTCATGCTAGGTGCAGCTCCATACACTGACCAACCAACCCGTTTTCATGCTAGGTGCAGCTCCATACACTGACCAACCCGTTTTCATGCTAGGTACAGCTCCATACACTGACCAACCCTTTTTCAAGTTGGGTGTACATGTGCAATGAACAATCCCTTTTCATATTGGGTGCAGATATCATATGTCTTCCATAGAGCCAACATTTTTTCATGCTGGATGTGAAGACCACACCTCCTCCACATAGCCATCCATTTTTGATGTTAGATGTGAGGACCACAAGGACTCATTGCTCCCTCTTACAATGGACACCGATATGAACAAATCCAAGCTTGTCTCTAAAGTACTCAAACTTCACTCTTGCCAGAGGCGTGGTTAATACATCAACTATCTGCTCGTCCATCACAATATACCGGAGATTCACTTCTCCATTCTGCACCATATCGCGGATATAGTGATATCAGATATTGATGTGCTTCGACTTCTCATGGAACATTGGGCTCTTGAACTACTTCACACAACTCTAGTTGTCACAGAATACACTAGTTTCCTCTAACTTAACATCAAACAATCTCGCAAGTAGCTTCCGAAGCCACATTTACTTACAACTTGTTGAACAAGCTGCAATATACTTTTCCTTGACTATACTCAGTGCTACACTCATCTGGTTCTTGTCGAACCAAGAAATCATGACATACTCCAAGATGAAGCAACACCGTAAAGTGCTCTTCCTATATGTAGCACTACTAACCCAATATGCGTCAACATATCCCTATAGGAAGATCCTCTGGTCTCTCGTATATATGAGGCCATACTCAATCGCACCCTTCAGAAACCTCAACACATGCTTTGCGGAAATCATCTAGACACGTATCATCTCTACCATGTACTGACTCGAAGTGTTCATCGCAAAGTAAATATATGGCCTCGTGTTCATCAAGTACATCAATGAACCAATCATCTGCTTGTAGACTGTGGCATCAATTGTCTCTGAAGTAGGATCACACCATAACTTCAAGTTTGATGCCATCGGTGTGGCAATAGCCTTGCAATCCATCATCCCCAATATTTTTAGGATATCTATCGCATATTTTCCTTGGATCGGGAAAATCTCATATGGATTCTGTCGCACCTCAAGACCTAAGAAATAGTGCATCATACATAGGACTTTCATCTCGAATTATGCGACAAGGCTCTTCTTCATTTATGCTATGAGATCCTCATCAACTGTAAGGAATAGATCATCTACATACAATAGTAGTATTACTGGTTTCCCATCCTAGACCTTGAAGTAAAGGTTGGAATCCGCTTTACTCTTGGTAAATCCCAAGCTCATTATAAACCCATCTATCTTGTCGTACCATGTCATGGGTGCATGTTTCAATCTGTACAAGGCCTTTTTAGTTTGCACACATGTGTCTCTCTGTCACGTGTCTCAAATCCTAGTGGCTGCTCCACATACTACACCATTCAGGAAAGTAGTCTTTACATCCATCTGATGTACCTTCCATTTCATCACTGCAGCTCTTGCAAGAATAGTTATAATCGAAGTGTATTTAGCTATAGGAGAAAAAGTCTCCTCATAATATATGCCCTCTTTTTGGGAGAAGCTATGAATCTTACCTTGTGTTTCTCGATGCTTCCATATGATGCATGCTTGGTCTTGTAGATCCACTTGGAAGACACTACAAACTTCCCTTTAGGTCTCAGAACCACATCCTAGGCATCATTCTTCATGATTGACTGGTACTCTTAGATCATAGCATCCTTCAAATATTTATTCTCGGTTGATTATTCATAGTTGGAAGGCTATGTATCAATCATGTCACACAATAGTGCCACATAACTAGAGTGTGTATGGGTCATCTTTCTTTCTCTGGAAGTCTCATATGGAGCACCATACTTCTCTGCATCTTGGATTATCTCTCATGCCTAAGATGATATTCTCTTGTGTGTGTTCATCTCTCAGGGTGGATCTATCAGTATTTGCGGCTTGGTCATATCATGATCCTCATATTCTTCTAAAGCACTTTCTTTCATCACGATGTCTCTGACTCTAGGAACTTCAATTTCCTCTTCATGTACTTCGTCGGAATGAATCTGCCTCGATTTGTTAAAGGTTGCGCCATCCTCATCAAAGGTAACATCTCTACTAGTTTCTATCTTCTTGAAGCCTTGTATATAGAATATGTAAGCCTTCAATATGTCACTGTATTTGACAAATGTGTCCTTCTTCCCTAAAGGATACAACTTCCTTCTCTTCTATTTGGGAGCATGTATATAAACTAGACAACCAAATATTCTGAGATGGCTAAATTCTGGTCTCTCTCCTAAGAATACTTCTTATGGAGTTTTGTATTATAGCACATGGTGTGGAGTTCTATTTTGTACATAGACTATTGTTTTGGCTACTTCATCCCATAAGTGCATTGAAAGATCTTGATCATGGATTTCACAGCTTCCATTATTTTCTGGTTCTTCCTCTCTACAACACCATTCTACCGTGGATTGTAGGGAGTGCTCAACTCCCTCTTAATCCTTGATTATTTACATAAAGATTTGAAATTCTCTGCTTAGATAGCTGGATGACATAGGTCCACATACATTTGAGTGTATAATTTCCAAGATCTCCTTCACTTTGTTGTCACTTCTTGGAAATGGCTTCTTCATGTTCTTTCCTTGTGCACATCCTTTGCATACACCTTCATGCTCTGTTTGGAGCTCTGGTAGACTTGTCACCACTTTTATTATGATCGGTAATGTATTGTATTGTATATGTGAAAGCCTCCAATGCCATAGTTCACTTGGTTATATTTCTTCATGAACAAATCTTGTTCTGGATGGCCCTTCAATTTGTACAAGCCTCCCTCTTGGTCTCCAATTACTATTGCATCATCAAAGGTATTGAATTTGGGCCACATGATAACATAGCCATCAACAAATGCAACTCAAAATCCTATTACATCAAGGCTTGATATGGAATGGATATTCTTCTTCAATCCAAGTACATAGAGAACATCTTTCATCTTGATGGACTTTCCTAAATCTACCTTGCATGATGCTTCTCCTACCCCTTTTATGGGATATTGATAGTCATATCCTAGTTTCAACTTGTAAGGTGAGACTTCTTTTGTAATATGGGTGGGGTTATCTATAGCAAGGATAAGTGAGACCTTGTATCTCCAATGAGACTACCTTCATTATGAATTGTCAATATTGAAAATTTTCATCTCCTTGTCTTCCCAAACCACTAGGGAGTCAAAAGCATTTGTAGAGGTCATAATTCACAACGTAGGTAGACATCAACCATTAAGTATTTGTTCCTTGTTTTATCATGAGAATGTTGCATGCCAAGAGCCAATTGAGATGAATCTAGATGAAAGGGTGGAGAAAAGACCCTTGAGTACCCACCCCCTTGTGGAGTAATAAGCTGGGAACTTCCAATGGAATTTTCACCCAACATAAGGCTCATAGGCTTCTTTTGATCCAAGAAAGGATATATTGAGGGTTCAACTAAGACTATAGGCATGGGGAGCCTTACTCTTTTGTGCCACCATTATCCATCCTTCATTTTTAACTAGGGTGAGCACTAAGGGTCATGAGATTGCATATCGATGTTTTTATTGGCAATGTTCCCATACTTATTCAACTTGAGGCATGCTTAAATCCTATGATGTAGGGTTTGGAAT
>LPNX011190709.1:349108-379890 GCA_001517045.1 Pseudotsuga menziesii | reverse complement strand
ATTACTTGTAAGAAGTTAAAGTAAATAGTTTTATGCTTCCAACCTTTTGGGTATCTAGCCAAATTCTAATATTTTATTTACTGGCCATATTTTTGGAGTTGTGTTATATTCTTTGCATGTAGATTGTGCACTTGTGCATTAGGTGTTAGTTGTAGAATGTAGACTATACATTCATCCATGAGCATTAGTTGGGGTTTAAAATTGGTTGGTTCCTGTGTTTTGCTTTTTGTTTTTGTGTTTTTTTTTTGCTGATTACAATCGAATCTAGATTAAGGGATTAGGGTTGTAATCTAATATGGGTTGGTAGATTAGGGTTTTGCATGCTATATAATACATAAATGTTGTATTATTAATGGTTAAGGCAATACAGTGAAGAAGATAAAGGTGCAACTCTAAGATAGGCTGGTTTTCCCAATTAAGGGTTTCCAAGGTAATTCTCTATGAATTGTGTGAGTTGTTATTGTTCTTTTAATTTTATTTAAGAAAATGTATGCATTCCTTCACTTGCAAATGTTTAAAACTTACATTTGGTAGCAAATAAAGGTTATTAGCCTCAAGGGGATTTCTTTGTGGCTAGGATTTAATGCATTATTGGAAAAGCAAGTTTATCTTGGGTCTATGATAAACTTGGTTTCAATGGCTCTACGATATTGATTCTTGTGTGAAAAAGAGTAATGAGTAGTTCCAACATTGAGATGCGTAAATTTAATGGTAAATTTTTTAGCTATGGTAGCTCAAGATGAAGGAGCTTCTTGTAGAGAATGAACGCTGGGTCATTGTAGATCTTGGTATTGCACCTATAGGTATGGTGATGAACGACTAGAAAGAGTTGGATAGTAAGGAAAATAGTATGATCCGCTAATGTCTTTTAGGTTCAATGTTATTGAATGTCTCAAGAGAAGCTACAACCAAGGCATTATGGGATACATTATGAGATTTTTATCAATCTAATCCCCTTGTAAACAAACTTTTCATTCATAAGAAGTTGTACCTTCTGAGCATGAATGACAATGAGTCCATGACATAACATCTCAAAAGCAATTGAGAAGTTTGACTAATTTTGCAATTAATGAAGTTATTTGTACTACCATAATCAATCAACACCGTTACCTTTTTGTTTTTGATATATCCTTCTACTGAGAGTTTGAGGAGTGGAAATACTTACCAATGCATGACAATATATGGTTGTTGTAGTATCTTCTAGTTCTACATCTTTAGACTATTCTAGTTCTTGATCTTATTCATGTTTACAATCTATGTAGAATAATTTTTTCTCACTACACTTATGCCCCTTACTGTAGTTGTTGTCACAATTGAAATGTAGTACCTCTTTTTTCCATTCCTCTTGTTACCACCTAGTATGCACAACATGCCTACTTGACAAAATACATAATCAACCAACCAAGGTCCTTTCAGTCCCCAATCTGATCAAGTAGTATTCTGCTTAGTTGTTGTACTTTGCACCTCATTTGTCATGGTCAAAGAGAGGTTGTTTGTAAAATTTGACATCCTTTACATGTGTAAAAGAGCTATCCCGAATGAGTCACTTACATTATGACACATTTTGAGTGTTTTTATACCTAGATAAACCTAGATCATAGTGATAAGAATTCAACATGGTTTTTTCACTCACATCTCTAGAGATAACATTTGTTATATCATAGGTTCCTCAAGTTGGTGTTTAATTTCTCATGGTCCAATGTTAAATTTAGTTAATCACCATGGTCCTAGAGTCATTCATGGCATGTGTGGTCCCTAAAAGATTTTTTTTGGAAAAAGACTATGTAAATCAGTAAAGGGGGTCATAAATTGTAAAATGTTCTTGGCACCTCCCTCCTCATGGGGGGGTGCATGCATGGGTATCCCTTCATCCAAGGGATAAAAATAGCACCATTACCCACCTCATCAGTCATCTCAAAGTCAAAATTTGGCTCACTTTGTAAAAATTGGGATCTCAAGATCAAATCCCTAAGTTTGTGCATGAGTTGGAGTCTTCTTCTACAAATTAGGGTGCCTTGGATTTACCCATGTTAATATCCTAGAAAGAGGGGTACCCTCCCCTAATGGTTGATTTGACTCAAGCATTTCAAATATATCCTAGATTGCATAAGACCCCTCTCAAAGAGGTGGTGTATTGGAGTGCTAGTTAACTAAGTCAACCTCTTATTTGTTCTCAAGTTATCCAATAGGTGGCACATTAGTGACTTGGAGGGGTAGTTAAGTAAGCCAAAATCCTAATTTTTCTCAAGTTCTCATGGAGTGGTGGTGTATTTACCCTTTGGTTCATGCATGACAATGGATTGGAATTGATCTCTAATATATCATTCTAGAAGTGGTGCATTTGAGGCCTAATTAGGCCTAGTTCACTCCTAAATTGGGTCAAGTTGGAATCCAAATGACATAATTAGGGTTTTGGAGTGGCTCACATGTGTCAATATCTAATCAAATCTTGAAAAACCTCAAAGAGGGAGAAGTCTATCCTTTTTGTGCTATTTAAATAGGCCTCTCCTCTTTGTTTAGGACTTGGCTCTTGTTGATGTATTGCATTGAAGCTTTGCTCAACTAAGTTTGGAATAAAATTGTTAAGACTTTGGAGGTCAGAAGGGCTTGGTGCCTTGATTGTGTGGATTCCATGTTCCAAAGATATATGTGAGGTGGATTTGTTATATATTTATATGCATGTTATTTGTTTCCATTGGCCTTGGTAAGGTTATTATTGCCCAAAATAGAACCTAACGTTATTGCTAGGATCTTTTGTAACTTATGGGAGAAGTTATTAAGGTAGGAATTTTATTTGTTGCATATATGCTTGTGTTCAATTATCTTTTGTAGTCTACACCTGGAAGGAGTAAGGAGGAATAATTATCTTCCTTTTTGTATCTAAATTTCTTTTACAAGTCTCCATAAGGTTGAAGAACTAGTCCCTCAACATTCTTCCCCACATCTCCAGAGCCATATTCAAGGATTATATTCTCTCTTTCTCAACTTGAATCTTCCTCTCTAAATATTAAACATCATTTTAGTTACTTAAATCTAATTTGCACACAAAAAATATATTTGTTTAAGTACATATTTTCAAACACTAGTTTCTAAGTGCAAAATAACTAGCTACATTACTAGCATTTCATACTAGTTCTTTGCATTGGTTTAATAGTGATTATTTTGCATCATTTAAGTATCATTAGTTAGCTCATATTTATAACTGTGATTTTTTCAGGTTTTTAGCAGCCTCGAAGGGCTGACCAATTTTCATGAGAATGAAGGGTTCCCTCCTCTCTCACTTAGCCCTCCTTTAAAGCTAAAAAAGATTCAATTTAACACTGTATATCACATTGTTAGTAAGATATTGGATCATTAAATTTAAATGGTGCACACTATATGATCTAACTCGGTATTTTTTAGTCAATTTACTTATCATTCACATCTTATTCTAAATCTAACATCATAGAAACTAGAAGGTAGGATTTAAAATCCATACAATTTTGCACCTAGTTTCAAGAGAAATGCATTTCAACTTGCATGTTATTGTAATATACTTGTAAATAGTTTTTTCCTCATGTTTGGGTCTCTATGTCATTGTTTAGCTCACTTCCCATTATTTGGGCAGTGAGAAAATCTAATGATACAGACCCTTAAATCTATTTGGAGTTGCATATTTAACCTTCTTCATTTGTTGGTTTAGTCTAACTTTGTTTCATAGGACAAGATCACCTTTTGGAGGGATCAAAGGGATCTCATTTAGCTCCATTTTATTGATGTTATATAACACTTTTTGCAGGTCTTGAAAATCAATAAAACAAGTCCAGGAGGCATCCAGGACCAACCACCATCAAACCCCCTAGGGTGTTTATTAAACAAATCATTCACGTCTTTTGATTTATTCCATTCATATATTATTTTGTAGGTTGTTGATATCATTATAATGATTAAATTAGGGTTGTGATGTCAAATCCCCCCAACCCCCTCTCCACATCACGTTTGATGCATGATGTTTGCATTTACTTTTTATGTCAACCTAGTTAGTTTTTCTAGTTTGTTTTAGTAGAATTAGACAACATTTGATTTCAGTTGGAAGGAATTGAGATGCATGTTAAGATGTAATGTTTTATCATTCACTCACATTGTAAGTCGCTCACTTAATTCCAATTAAAATCAATCCTAACACTTTCTAATTAATTCCACAATTAGGTAAAACCAACCTCTCTAAAAGACAAAACTCCGACGTCTAACTTCCATAGTTTTGTCACTTGTGGGAAAATCCTAAAGTGAGGAGGAACCAACTAGGTAGTGACCGAGGGGATTCGTCAAGCTACACTCTCAATTGGTGTCAGTGTTGGTCATACCCTCGTGACTCCGATTTAGTCCCTTTCTTGCGTGGAACCACACTTCGCAATCCAGATTTGTTTCCACATAGCTTGAGTATATTAGAAACCCCATTTTCGTTAACAAATTCAATCGTAAGAAACAATTGATTCTTGCACCAAGCAAGTTCACAATTTGATGCATCTCCATTCAATAGGAAAAGTTGATCCTTGCCTTCGAGAGTTCACAATTTGGCTTTGTTTCTACTTTCTAGTTAGATAACATTTATTTTCTGCTGATAAAGTAATCTTTTAATCGTAGTTTGAAATCTCTTTATGACTCCATTGTTGTATCCTTTTAAAGCACTGACCTATAATTTGTTATATGTAGAAATCTTTGAATCGCTCGTTAAGATACCTTCGTTCGATTTATTTCCTAGTGTAATTTATTAACTCATGAGTTTCCTTTTCTGTTACAACCATCCAATATTTTCATGGGGTTTGCCTCCCTTGGATTTTTATAGGACTTGGCCTAAATATTAGAAGGAGTCGAGTGTTCTGGTGATAGTCGACACCTGACTCGTTGACTTCCCCCCAAGGCCATTCTTAGTGGGTTAATATTTTTCTCACGTTCACATACGAATCTAAGCATCAAAAACTTGTAATGCCCCAACGGTAGGCCCCAAACATATGTGATTTTGTTATTTGTTATTATGCTTGTAATCCCCCAATGGTAAAACCCAAGCATATGTGATTTTGTTATTTGTTATTATGTGACACTAGGTGCCTGAACTATGGACTATGGACATTATTATTATTATTATTATTATTATCTTCTTTTAATTAAATAAAATAGCTCCACATGGACAACTAAGGTGCATATCTAGGAGACAACAACTTGTAATTCCCCTATGGTAAGCCCCAAACATATGTGATTTTGTTATTTGTTATTATTATATGTTAATTCATGTCTAATGTTTATGGATTATTGGGATGTGTTTGATCCCCAGTTTATCCAACTTGCATGATTCATTTCTCTATTAGCTTGTGGATGTTTATTTCCTCCTTGCTGATGAAGTTTTTAAAACCAAAACCATAAACCAAAACCCTACAAATGAATTTTATTCTATTTCATTTTGAGGTTGTGTTAGCTTGTTCTTGTGGTAGTCTGGGAACAATTTCTAGCACTAACATCTGGGTTTTCATCATTCAACTGATTTTGAAGGGTGAGAAAAATCAACAAATCTTTTAGACTACTATACCAAGTAGTGTCCACAGTGGCTACCAAAAGGATTGGAACCAGGAGAAAACCTACTTCACCTTTGCATCTAGGTATTCCTGATCCAGAAAACATTTTGAAGGAAGCTAGGAAAATTCAGAGATCACAGTCTTCTATTGCTTTATATACTTCTGAATTTTTTGACCTAATTTCACCTTTTTCATATTCAGAAGAGAAAAAAGAAAATTTGTCATGGTCTATACCTACTTTACCAGTTAGCAGTTTCTAGGTTTTTACTGACCCACAGTCCTTTAAGAAAGCAAAAAATTGGTCTCCTGGAAAGATCCCTTTGTTTCAGTTCAAAAACAACAAAAGTCCTTTTTATCCAAGTTCTAGTCTAGTAAACAAACCTTTTCCTTCACCAAATCCTAGTAGTCCCATAATGGCTCGACAACATCCTTTGGAAATGATGGATAGAATGGTGGATGCTAGGTATGCACCATTAGTCCTTCCTCATCCATTGAATGCCCTTCCAAGAGGGGATTATCAGAAATATTTACCAAGGTTCAATGGGCATGGAGAAACAACTACTGAAGAGCATTGGGATGCTTTTCTTAGCTATGATGACAACCAAAACATTGAAGTCGAGTGTTTGTGCAAAGTCTAGATCGGGAGGTTAGGAAGTGGTTCATGGAATTACCGGCAAATTCAATCACCTTGATAGAATAGCTACATGATGCATTTATGAGGAAATGAGGTGATACAAAGGACCACACTTACTATATTACTGAATTTGGAGCCTTAAGGAGGAAGAAGGATGAAACCATAGCAGATTTTTCTAAAAGATTTAACAAGATGTATGGTAGAATTCCAACAGAAATCAAACCCTTCGAAACTTTAGCAAAACTTACCTATGCAAATGCTTTTGATCATGAATTTTCTTTACACCTGAGAGAACGAATACCAGTCAGTATATTGAACATGCAAGAAGCAACATTAGAGGTAGAATCTAATATCCTAGCTTCTAATAGACTGACAGTGAATTTAGATAAGCAAACTTATGACAGAAAAGGTAAAAAGGAGGCTACTCCAGTAGTTTCAACATCACAATCAGCTGATAGTAAAATTGATGAAATGGTTAAATTAGTAAAAGGTTTAACAACAAAACTTAATGAATTGGAGATGGAAAAGACTTCAAACAGACCTGCATAAGAAGGAGAAAGAAACCCTAATAATCCTAATCAATTTAGGCGTCAGTTTGCACCCAAATTTATCCCTAGAGAGCGAAGAAACAATGATATACAGAGAGAAAGGAGAGAAAATGAAGATCAAACAGTTCCCCCTCCTCTGCAAAATAATATGATAAATGAAACTGAAGAGGGTGAAGATATATAGGATGAAGATTTAAATTAGGATATGAATTATTTTGGAGAATTTTCAGCTGAAGGTTTCTTAACAGAAGATAAATATCTAAATTCTAAATTTTTTGATGCAAATGTTTACCAAACATGAAATGATTTGGCTCCTCAAGTTTCAACAGAAATAGGTCAGTCAGAACTGATAAGGTCCATTAATTTGAAGTCTGGCCCAAACCAAGTAGCTCTAATTCCGAAGAAGAAAATAGTTTCATCTCCTAAATAGTCTTCTAGTCAAGCATATGATAAAAGAGCAGATCAAGGTGAGTCAAATAAACTGCAGAGATTGAAGAGATAAACATGAATGTGCAAACATTCAATTTTGAAAATGAATTGTGTAAAATCAATATTCCAGTCCCATTTACTGAGTTAATGAAGAATCCATGCTACATAATTCCAATTCTCAAAATGATAGGTGCGCCTGCTAATCAAATACCCTCAAATACTATGAACTTACAAGAGGAACATCTTAGAATTTTCATTGGCTCTGCATTAGTTGATAAAATTGAAAGTGATTCAAATTCATTTCCACCATTCTATATAACATTGACAATTCATGATCATATGATTCATAATTGTTTACTTGATTTTGGTGCTTCTCACAATTTGATGCCTAAGGCAGTTATGGAGGCTTTAGGGTTAAGCATCACAAAACCCTATCAGGACTTATATGCATTTGATTCCAGGGCTGTTAAATGTTTGGGAGTGATTAAATATATGGTGGTAAATTTAACATAGTTACCTATGAAAAGTATCATCATGGATATTGTGGTGGCAGATATTGCTCCTAAATTTGGAATGTTACTTTCGAGATCTTGGGCCAAGAAGGTAGGGGGTACTTTACAAATGAAGTTGTCATATGCAACAATCCCTGTCTTTGGAGGTGAGAATATAACATTATATAGAGAATTACAGTAGGCATACATTGTCACTGATGACAAGAATCCAATCAATCATCCACTTTATACTGTAGAAAAGGATTTGGGTACTTGCATGTTACATTTCAGTGATGACAATACAACGGGTATGTTACAACTTGAGAAGGAAAAACCAGTCAAGCGTTATGTGGAACAAAAATATGAGTTGTGGCAAATGTATTTTGATGGCTCCTCATCCAAGGAAGGAGCAGGAGCAAGTATTCTATTGATTTTTCCTGGTGGTGAATCAATAAGTTTGATGTATAAGTTGGAGTTTGTAACTACAAACAATACAACAGAGTATGAGGCGTTGATATTTGGGTTTAAATGATGCAAAAGATATGGGCATTCAACAAATTTCTCTCTGTGGCGACTTTGAATTAGTTGTCCAATAGGTGAGGGACAATTATCAAGTAAAGCAAGATTTGTTGAAAGTGTACAGGAATGGGGTTTGGGACATGATAGATAATTTATTTATAGCATTTAAAATTTCCTATATTCCCAGAGATCATAACCAGACTGCTGATTCACTTGCTCTAGAAGCTACTCATTTCAAGATTAAAAAAATAACTCATTTAAAGTATCCCATAGAAGTCAGGTACAGACCTTCAGTTCCTGATAATATCAAACAATGGAGGGTTTTTGAAGATGACTTGGAGATTAAGAGATTCTTAGAATTGACTGGTGAGTTCTCTAATTCTTTAATTGATCAAGAGTAGGATGATGGGACTGATAATGCTGAGGAATATTTAGAAAATGAAATTGCTAGTCGTAAAATTATTGAGCTGAAAGGTAATTTTATTCCCAAGGGTTTGGTTCCCCTTGAAAGGCTTTTTTCAAAATATGACGCTCCATTGAAACCAGCTATGCAGTCTTTAAAAGAGAATATTATGGACTGTAATATTGGTACAAAGGAGCAGCCCAGGATAGTGAGGATTTCTAAAGCACTTTCAGTTGAGCAAAGAGACAGGTACATTAAGTTGTTGAAAGAATATGTTGATATTTTTTCTTGGTCATATGAATATTTAAAACTTATGACACTAGTATTATTCAGCATAAAGTGCCTTTGAAGCCTAATGTAAAACCATTCAGACAGAAACTAAGAAGAATCAATCCTGCATTATTTCCTATCATAGAAAAATAGGTTAAAAAATTATTGGATGCAAAAATCATTGTTCCTCTTAGATACTCATCATGGGTAGTAAACCTAGTTCCTATCAGGAAAAAGAATGGAGAGATAAGGTTGTGTGTAGACTTCCGTAATCTGAATAGGTCCTCACTGAAAGACACTTATCCATTACCAAAAATTGAGCAAATATTGTAGAAGGTGGTGGGTGCTCAAAGGATTTCAATGGTGGATGGATTCTCCGGGTATAACCAAATTGCAATGCATCTAGATGAATGAGAGAATAAAACCTTCACTACCCCTTGGGGTACCTTCATGTATGACAAAATGCCATTTGGATTGATGAATGCTAGGGCCACCTTTCAAAGGGCTATGGATATAGCCTTTGTTGGGGAGAAAGAGAAGTTTGTTTTGATATACTTGGATGATATTACAGTGTTTTCACAGTTTGATGAAGAACATCTAAAGCATCTCAAACAAATTTTATTAAAATACAGAAAACATGGTCTGTCACTAAATCCAAAAAAGTCTCATTTTGCTGTGCAGGAGGGTAAGCTACTAGGAAATTTGGTTTCAATTGATGGGATAAGGATAGATCCAGAAAGAGTCAAGGCCATTTTAAAAATCAATTTTCCTAGAAGTAAGAAGGATGTGTAATATTTTATTGGGAAAATTAATTTTCTGTGCTGGTTTATACCAAATTTTGCTGAAACTATTAAACAGATAACAACTATGTTGAAGAAATATCAGGAAGTAAAGTGGACAGCAGAGGCCAAGAATTCATTTGATAAGATAAAGCAAGCTCTTACAGAAGCACCGGTGCTAGTGAGCCCTGATTTTTTGAAATTTTTTATGACTTTTTATTTTGCATCACAGGACACAATAACTACTGTTTTGTTATAGAAAAATGATGATCGATTGGAGCAGCCAATTAAATTTTTCAGCAAGACCCTCAGGGATTTGGAGTTGAAGTACAGTACCTTGGAAAAGAAAGCTTATTCACTGGTAAAGGCATGAATTTTTTTTCAGAATTTATGTCTTGCATTCAAAAGTCATTGCTTATGTTCCCAATGCTGCCATTAAGGATATTTTAACTCACCCTGATAGTGAAGGGAAACGAGGAAAATGGATTGCTAAGATAATGGAGTATGATGTGGAAATCAAGCCTACTAAGCTGGTGAAAGGACAAGGTCTAGAAAAGTTATTGGCTGATTCAAACTATGAATCTTTAGGCCTTCATCTAATGACAGAATAACCTATACGGGAAGAATTGCAAGCTGAGCAAGAGAAGGAAAATATTATGGAGTAGTATGCAGAATCTACATGGTATGCAGACATTGTTTATTTCTTATTGTATTTGTAGTGTCCTGAACATCTAGAAAAAAAGGCAGTAAGGTCACTGAAATTAAAAGATACTAAATACTGTTTAGTAGATCAGCAGTTGTGTTGGAAGGATCTAGGAGGTATTTTGCTCAGATGTTTAGACAAGTCATAGATTGAGGAAGTAAGTTCATAATCACATGAAGGTGGTTGTGGAGGACACAAATACTAGAAGGCTACTGCTTATAAAATCTTGAGGTCTGGATATTACTGGCCTTCTCTATTCTCTGATGTATATCAACAAGTTAGAGCTTGTGTTCCTTGTCAAAAGTTTGCTGGTAAACGGAAGGTTTTGTATTTACCATTGAAACCCATTGCAGTGAATGCTCCTTTTCAGCAATGGGGATTAGAATTTATAGGTGAGATAAACCCCACATCTTCAGGACAACATAGATGGATACTGAAAACCACTGATTTTTTCACCAAATGGGTGGAGACCATTCCCACTAGAAATGAAAATGATAAGGTGATAATCAGTTTTATTCAGGAAAATATTCTTAGCATATTTGGCTGTCCTAAGAAGTTGCTGACTGATAATGCTAAATCCTTTAAGTATAAAGCTTTGGTTGCATTTTGTGAACAAAATGGGATTATCTTGAAGAATTCAACACCTTATTGCCCTCAGGGGAATGGGTTGGCAAAATCAACCAATAAGAATACTATTCAGAGCATCAAGAAGTTGTTGAGTCAAAATAAAAGGTCATGGGATTCAATGTTGAAATATGCACTTTGGATAGACAGGATAACAACTAAGAAAGCAATTGGAACTTCTCCTTTGCAATTAGTATATGGAACTGATGTGGTCTTTCCAATTCAGCTAGGTATTCTAGTGATGAAATTATTTCAAGATAGTCAAGAGGAACCTAGTGATATTCAAATGAGAGTTTATGCACTGATTGAATTACAATAGGAACATGAAGTTGTAGAAGAAAAGACTCAAATGTACAGAAAGACGATAAAAGAAAGGTTTGATAGGAAGATAAAAGAAAACAGTTTTTTCCTTTGGAGATATGGTACTAAGGTGGGATGCTAGAAAGGAACAGAAAGGTAAGCATGGTAAGTTTGACAATTTATGGATTGGTCCTTTCAAAATTTCAAAACTTTTGGAGAAAAATACTTTCATATTATAGACTTTGGAAGGTGAGGAATTGTCCAATCCAGTGAATGGATGATTCCTCAAACATTTTTACAGCTTTTGAAGGAAGGGAATTTGTCATTCATTGTATATACCAGTGAGTGAAAGATTGAATAAAGAATCCATAGCCCAATGGATGTTTTGCATAGTAGTAGATAGGTTCAGTTAAATGGCAGAAGGCAATGATCTACAGGTTCTTGAAGCCTCACAAGGAGGACTTCATCCCGCAGCAGGAGCTAGATGTTATAACTAGATCTTGTTTTTAGTTTATTGGTTCTTTTTGTTCTAATTTTCAAATTTTGATTTACTATGATTTTATATTTTTAGTTGTTTGTAAATATTTTAGTATTAAAAATCATTTTGATTTCTGATTTTAGGTTTTACATAATTTAATGATTTAGGTTTATTTCTTTTTTTTTGGGTTTTAACGTTCTTTTTTGGTCTTATTAGTCATGTATATATATCTTTAAGGTTTTAAAACTTATAATAAAGAGGATTTTGAGTTTTATGCTTGGTGACTAACCTTCTTTTTGAAGCCTTATGTTTAAAAATATGCAAAAAAGATTCCTATAGCACAGGAGCGATGGTCAAAGAAGGGTAGCACTACAAGAATATCATTTTTTGAAATCATGGCAAATAATGGTTTCACTGTGTAATCGAAAGCATAAGGATTTGTTTTACACCTGTGAAGACGGAGTGATACGTGTCTAGAGCTCAGTAGTAATGGTGACATGTGTATGAAAGGAGGAAAGGGTTATGGAGGAGAATCGTGGTTGTAGGAAAGTTGAGTTAGTGGAATGTTTTGAACACATATGATAGTGCATGCTTTGAATCCATTTAATCATAATGATAGGTGAACGAGAATTTGCCAAGATTATCAAAGATTGTGGGTTCACCTTTGTTTTCAATTTTACAAAATTATTAAAGAAATTGGGTGTAATCGTGGCCATTGAAGACATAACTGTGGAGGTTTATCTGACATGTATGAGGACACGAGATCGCATATTCAACATTTTAAATCATCATTGTGATAGGTATGCAACCAGATACAGAAATCATCAACTAATTCATGATTTTCATTGATAGAGGGTTAGTTTTGATAGGGGCAATTAAGAAATTGTGAGTTTATGGTCCCAATTTTATTCAACTACTAGTTTTATTGCTATAGTGAAACATTTTTGAAATAGTTTTCAACTATTTTAGAAAGAAATTCACAGTTTAGGGTTTCACAGTAAAAAAATGAAAAAGAGTGGTGAAACAAATAGGGTTGAGCCCATGGATACTAGCTGGGCAGAAGAGTTTCTTGACTGTGTTACAATTTTTGAAGGGGATGGATGGTTTGAGTTCTTTCAGAAAATCAATGGTTTTATTATGGAATTATCATATAGATTTGCTCAGGGTTTAGACAAGAACACAGTTTCCATTGAGACTCTCAAATTCAAACTCACTAGAGAGTTAATTGAGGAAGCCACACGTATAGTTACTGCTGGAGAACTTTGGTTTAAGAAAGTACCATTCACCTTCAATTCAAGGGATTTCCTATTGCCTGAGGTTGAAGTAGATTGGGGCAAGGGTGTGCACGTACAAAATTTCAAAGCTAAGTGGAAGGAGGCTATCCAGATTTTATAGAGTTATATCACCTGTGAAGGTATATTTGCCTTAGTCTTCAAATAACATATCAGGTTTCTCTGGCATTTAAATAAGGACTCCAAAATGAATTTACGCTTCTTTTTTTAAAGATCCTGCAAAAAATGTCAGATAGGGTAAAAAGCCATAAAGATCACACTCAACAGTCTATTTTTCACCATGGAATCATTAAATTAATTGTTAGCACAGTCCTACAGAAGAAAGGTAGAACATGGGAGCACTTTTTGTTCGATTAGGTATCCAGAATCAGTAAGAGAACCAACCCAGGAAAAGACAAATGAACAAACATTACAGCTTGGTTAAAAGATTAAAGAAGGAAGTCACTGTCGAGTCAGTAGAAGAAAATGTTCAAGAGGATTCTTCAGCTCAGAAGCTCGAAGAACCTGTATGTGAAGAGAAAAGGGAGATTTATGAGGGTAATCAGATAGAAGTTTCTGAAAATGTAGAAGAAGTCCAGACATCAGTTTTTAAACAGGAAGAAGAAAGGAAATTAGTTGAACATGATCAGGATTTCACTGGTATTCAAGAAAATATAGCATATGTTTTTGTTCCAGCCAAGCTTGAAGCTGAGAACATACAAATTCCAAGTAAAAAACTCAAAGGAAAGTCAATGGTTGAACTAAAGAATGAAGGTGTACAAATTTCTAGTATAAAGTTTTGTGGGAAGTCTTATGCAATGATAGGATAATCAAATTGGAGACCCAAAACAAGAGCAAAGAATAAGTTAAGACTTAACTTGAAAAGAATTTTAAACCCTAGATTGATGAAGGAAAAAATTACTGAGATTGAAGATTCATCATCCCAAGAAGATGTGGAAAAAAAGGAGAGTCTAAGTCCTCAGCAGGCTCGTACTAGAAAACATCATTCAGTGATGTTGGAATCATCTACAAGTAAAAAGAAAATTGCAGAGTAGTCAATGGATTTAACCACTGAAGGGGTTGGATCCCCAGAGATTCCAAGCATGAAGAAGATGATGATGAAATTTTCAAGAAATTGAATATTCCCTGGTTATCAGAGAAAGCTTCCTCATTTCAAGAAGGAAAATGCATAGACTTAGAAAATGAAAATGTTCTAAAGACTATTAAATAGTATAAGTATCAAATCGATTTTTTGAATTAAACCAATGAGGGTTTGATCATGGAAAACAAGAGATTAAGGGAGGATCTTGAAGATATGAACACACATTACGAGGAGCTGTTTGTTTCAAAGGAAGCTTTAAAAAGGAAGAGGCAGACTCAAGGAAAAATTGAGGAGTTGAACCAAAAAATATAGGATTTGACTCAGCAGAATCAAGAATTGTCAAGGAAAGTTGAAGACTTGGAAGCAGAACAAAAAATAACCATAAGGAAATCACAAGCTATGGAAGGGATAACACTTCTGGCTGAGGCAACCAAAAATATTTAAAGATCATTACTGACAAGTGTCTTATGGTTAATTTTTTTAAATTCAATAGTTTATTTTGAAAAACAATCATTTTAGTAGTAGTTTCGAGAACTTGACCTAAAAGTTAGTTAGTTAGTTAAGTAACTGTTTTTGGGATTTAACAAGGATAAAAGAAAGAAATTAGATGGTAGTCTGGTTCAAAGTTTAGCTCAAGGAGAATCTTTTTGAAGCTCATACATTTCAAGCTAAGACTGTTGTACTCTTATGTAAGTTTAAGACTGTAATTGATCATATATATGATGATAAGCCTTATTTTAATCTTATACTATTTTCATTTCTAATCTGTTTGGTTACTCATTCTGCAATTTCATTTCTTGTGTAAAGTCTTATTCATGCAAATGCTTGTGGTTTTGTGGATGAAAATAATATTTCTTGTGTAATGTATATGGTTTATTCATAGTGTTTGATCCCCAGATCTTAAACTTGTTCATGATTTAGTCATGGAATTGGCTTGTTTCTGTTCATTACCTTCTTGTGTATAAATATTCATACCAAAACCCTAAAACCTATTTTATTTTTACTTTTGAGATTATGTTGGCTTGTTCTTCTAGTAGTCCGAGAACAATTTCTGGCACTAACATAATCCATCGTGAGTATTTTCCCCCAAGTACCTGATGTTTCAAAACGTAGTACATGAGGTTAGAGTCAGCATAAACAGTAGTAGTGCAGAGCAATATATAGTGAGGAAACTTCTGGACTGCGATGACCGTGGCCAGAGCAAGCTTCTCCACATGTGAGTATCAGGTTTCAGAGTCTAGCAGACTCTTACTGGCATAATAAATCACATGTTCTTGGTCGTGTTCATCTGTTTGAACAAGGACCATGCCTATAGTATACAAGGATGCAACTACATACAAGGAATAGTCCCTCGTGTAATCAAGTGGCTGCAACACATGTGCATGGGTAAGTGCATGTTTGAGGTTATCAAACGTGCGTTGTGCGAAGTCATCCCAGACAAAAGGTGTATCCTTTTTAAGCAACCTCATGAAACCATGTGTCCTTTCTGCGTAATTGTAGACAAAGCAACGTAAAATGTTTGCCTTCCCTTGCAAAATTTGGAGTTTAGTTACATTTGTTGGACCAGGTAGGGCCAAAATAGCTTCGATCTTCAAAGGATCGATACGAATGCCATCTTTAGAGACGATGAAACCAAGCAGGCTTCCAGTTTCAACACAAAAAAACACAATTGTGGGGGTTCAGACAGATGTTGGAATGATGACATCGGAGAAAGATAGCTCTCAAATGGTCAACATGAATGTCAGGCTGCTTAGAATGAGCAGTAAAGTCATCAAGATAGGGTTCCACAAGGTGTTTTATATCATGAAAATAATATGACATGGTGCATTGGAATGTAGCGCTAACATTTTTCAAACCAAAAGGTAATTTGTGATAGGAAAAGGTTCCCCATGGGAAAATAAAGGCTGTCTTATGTTGGTTTGATGGGAGAATTTCAATCTGATTGTAGTTAGAGAATCCATCCATAAATGAAAAGATGACACTTCTGACACAGTTATCAATTATTTGATCGATATAGGGAGTGGGGAAATTGTCTTTTGGACAAGTCCTATTTAAGTCCCTAAAGTCGATACAAACCCTAATAGTACCCTGCTTTTTGTTCAAAAGGACTATGTTGGACACCCATTACGTTAAAGGCATGGGGTAAATGAAACCAGCCTTCAAATTTTTTTCAAATTCTTCCTTAATGACTGCTGCTTTCCATGGACGAACTTGTTGTAATTTCTGGCGGAAAGGCTTGGCACTAGGGTATGTTTTGATCTCATGAACAATAATGGAGTGATCGATTCTTGGTGTTTCTTCATATGTCCAAGCGAAAACATCTCAAAATTCTTTGAATAAGGATGTATATGATTGAACCTCGAAGGATGAATAATTTTGGCCTATATGAATGTTCTCTGAAACACCTGGTTTCACTGATATATCTACGGGTAAGGTTTTAGTAATATTGCATAAATTTCCTTCAGAATCGACACCATGAGTGAGAATCAGAGACTAAGGATCCGTGACTATATCAGATGAGACATCGGAGGTGAATTTCTCTTCTACCATATGGCAAGGGGGAAGGAAAGAAGATCGACGATGATATTCTTCCCAAGGCATCGCCTCTAGTGACATAACGTCCATAGTGGATTCATCTGTAGGAAGTGTATGTGAAAGGTAATATAGAGATGGGGGGGGTTGTTTAGCCAATATGGCATGTGCTAATGATATGAGGCCATTGAAAAATGGTCGTTGATGGTAGGGTCACTAGTGGATTGTATTGCATTGTAAAATTCTTCAAAAGGGGTAAAAGACGCTGATTCATCAACAATCGATTTTCCTTTGTCTAGGTTAGAAATCATATTAATGGATGCAGTTTGATAAGTAGGAGGATGATTTTACAATGGAAAGACTCCCATGAGTGAAGAGTCTTTGATAAGACCTACTCCTATATCCTGATACTATGGAGTATTAAGAAGCGGAACACTATTTGCATCGTTGGAAATAACACTAGGTGTAATGAGATCTAACTGATCTATGGTGACAACTCGTCCTTGGAATGGGAACTGGATGATCCAAAAAAGTGTCGATGCTATATATTGCATAGCATAAAGCCATTTCTGACCTAGGATAAGGTTGTAATCCAAAGGAGTGTCAATGATCTCAATATGAATGGAAACTGATTTACCCCCAAGCTCGTCCTGGAGAGTAGGCAGTAATCCATACTAGGGTTGAAAACCATGGCCATCAAAAGCCTTTAGAGTGGTAGGTGAATGATTGACCTCAGGAGAAATAATGGCTCTCCAACAAGATAGAGACATGACCGAAGTAGAGGCTCCCTTGTCCAAAATTGTATGGTGAATATTCTTACTAGAAATCTTAGTGGATATCTGGAAAGCTAATTGATGTGAGATCCTACTCTTAAAGTCAACCAGTTTGAAAGAAATAATACTATTATTTTTAGGATCAATGGCTCCAAGTGCTGTGAGAAATTTTTTTCATTGGGTGGGACAAGTCTGGAGTACCTCTAGGGCCGACATGGCACATGGTGCTTGGGCCAAATCTTATACAATGTTATAATATTGGGAAGCATGTTTGTTAGGATTGATAATGGACTTATGAAGAGTACTCTTAGGTGGGCGAAAAATTGCTTCATGCATAGGTTGTTCAATATGAAGATCATTTCTAGGAGGAGGTGTGAAACTTGAAGGTTTTTCAGATGTAATTTCATCGGGTTTCTTCTCTGGAGGAGGATCATAACTATGTGATCTTGTGTTTAAATTAATCATTTCACTGGACATCATTCTAACTTCATCAGTGGATGAAGAAGGCCCATGCAAGGATTTGTGATCAATCAATTGCTGTTGGGAGGGGAAAGGGTATTTGAGAACTGCTGGGGTGGGTGAACTTTTCAAAAACTTGTTAATTTCCTCACAACAAGGAAATTCTTTGGTGAAATGATCACCTCCACATATTAAACAAAGATACTTCTCCTTTCTCTTACCTTTTTAATTCGCATCAGGGTTTTGTGGTTTATTGCCTTCCTGTTGATTATCAGGTTTTTTCGATTTATTCTTTCCTTTCTTCTTTCCACCCAAAGATTTAGTGGATTGAACCGCGTTTAATTCAGCAGAAGCAATAGGAGAGGGTGCAGTTTTGTAAGGTGGGGTTGGTTGATTTGTTGATGTGGCGGGTTGAGTTTGCTTCTTGGAATATTTTTCCGCTGTTTGCGTTTGAACTGAACCCAGTATGCCATCGACAGGTGGTTCAGTTGTGGGTCTAGCAGGATCATTTGTAGGTTGAGGAGCATGAGGAATCAAATCATATAAAGTAACTGACTGGGAACATAGCAAGTCAAGGTATTGAGCAAGGCTAATAGCTTGCTCCTCGATGACATCGCCTCCCATGGCAACATCTCTAGCAATGGGTGGGAGTAAATACTTTTTAAACCAATCAATAAGCAACTGATCATGAATAGGGGCCTTAATTAACCTTCATCTTCGTCTCCATTCATGGATATGATCGGAGATATGTGTTGAGGTGGTTTGTCGAAGCGAAGTTAATAGGTTTGTACTTGTCTCATATCGGATTGGTAATTGAAAGTGAGTTAAAAATTCCATGGCTAAAGCGTTGAAATCCCAAAAAGAGTGTTGTGGTAACTCTATATACCATTTTGTAGCAATTCCTATGAGGGTTCTTTGAAATATCCATAGATGAATTGAACCGTCCATCAAAGAATTGGATGAACACGATAGATGAAAAGTCATCACATGGTTTTTTGGATCCTCACAGGGTTTACCATCAAAATTTGGTATGTCTGAAGGCAGCTTGACAGGAATGGCAGGACAAGAGGGGTCATGATGAATTGGATCATTTATCAATAGGGACAAATTTGGTATATCTAATGTAGTAAAAAATGGAAACTGTTGATTAGGTTGTGGATATTGGTAATACTGGTATGGAATTTGCTGGCTAGTAGGACCATAGGCAGATTGATAAATGGGCATAGATGATGCCCTCAAGGCTTGTTGATTAGGTTGTTGATTACCAGAATGTCCATTAGGGGGTGGGCCACCCAAGGGAGGTGGACCTCGGTGGGGTGGTCCTCTAGGTGGTGATGATGGCCCTCCAGGTGGTGGTCCTCCAGAAGGTGGTCCACCAGGTGGTGGGCCTCCAGGTGGGGGTCACCAGGTGGTGGGCCTCCGTATGGTCCACCTGGTCCTCTAGGTCTTCTAGGTACTCTTGGGGACTCTATAGGTGGACCACCATACCCACAAGAAGTATTTACGAAAGATCCTCCATAAGATGGGACATTAGACCAATCTAGTTGTCCCCAAGGTAAAAAAACATTCCCAGGGTAAGGCATTCCAAGATAAACTACCACTGATGGTGATGGTTGATAAGCTTGATTAACCGTAGGTGGCCAAATTCCGGGACAAGTATATCCCCAAGAAATTTGATTGATGGCAGGTTGTACCCCTAAGGGTTGCCCTGAACTAGATGGGGGATTCACCAAGTTGGTGTTGATAGGAGGAACAACTATTGCAGGTTGTTCTACAGCAGAAAACTATCTAGAACTAGTAACAATTCCACTAATAGGTGACGTAACTCGCACTGAGGGTTGCCCCCCGGTGTTAGAATGTGCTGATAGCACTTGAGTTGTGGATTCTCCCCCAGCTAAAATGGGTACGAGAGGACTAGTAATAGACCCGGGATGTGAAACTGTAGGGTTGGAAGTTTGACCTGACATTAGAGGAAATTTGGGGTCTATAATGGGCCTTATAAGAAAAAGAGCCAAAATAAATTATTGTGAGTTGGAATTCAAGAACCAATAGAATTTCAATAAAATGAGTCAACCATAATGGTTCACTTGACATTTTTGTCATTAAAAAACTACTTTTTTTGTTCGTATTTTCAACATATCTCTATGTGTTTTTACTCAAATTTCAAGTGAGAGGGCTTGTTGAATGCAGAATGTAATTCTACATTCAACGAGTACCCACAATGCATAATTTTGACGGACCCTACTACCCCAAAAACAAGAAATACCTGAAAAAAATGTGATGATGACATCATCATCACATTTTTCAGGTATTTATTGTTTTTGGGGTAGCGGGGTCTGCCAAAAGTATCCAGTGTGGGTACTCGTTGGATACAGAATTAAATTATGTATCCAACGAGCCCCCCCGCTCAAAATTAGAGTAAAAACATAGGGAGATATGTTGAAAATACAAACAAAAAAGTAGTTTTTTTCTTTCTTCCTCCAAAATTAATAAATATTATTTTATTATATTAACTATTATTTTATTGTTTTCCTTAGGAGGCCCATTTTAAACCTCAAATTTTCTTTAATGATTATTAGAAATCACACCACTAAATGGAACTTTTTCAATAGGACCTAAAGTCTCAGCAAGGGAACAATATCCAGAAGGCCATGAATCTGATAGATGGGGTAAAAGAGCTAAAACAGGTTCTCTATAAGACACAAGTGAGGAGATAATTCTTTCTTCTCTTTCTAAAAAATTATGAGCGTGATCCAGAGATGCTTGAATTATTCTATATTCATCCTCCCCTAGAGGAGGGTTCTCAAGTGAAGGCCCAGTAACCCCGAACTTAGAAATGGCTTGGCTCAAATAAGTTCTCCAAAAAGGAGCATTAGGGCCAAACTCTGCTTCAATAGGACTATCTATACGACTTCCATTGGAGAATGAATGGAAGCATCAGCCGTAGGAGGCAATTGGACCAAAGGATTTGTATAAGTAGTGAAATATTCTATGGTTTCAGTAGCTGAGGTAGTTCCTATAGGAACATTAGCAGAAGTTGGTTGTTCCATGTTTACACCTTCTTGTCCTTCCATGGCTGGAGGAGAGTAAGGTGGTAAACCTTGCAATCTACGAGAATGACACCTCGTAAATTGCTCAGCCAGGGTGGTGGCTGAATTTTCTACTCCAAGTCAAAAAGAATAAAACACACACACAAACAAACTTATGAAAGCTAAAGTTCACAAGCAGTCTTAAATGATAGGATGGGATTAAGATAACTGGTCTCTCACTAGGATTGTCAAGAAGGTGTAACTAGTGATATGCCACAGGGTCCAACAGTAAAATTCCACGAGGAGGATCAACCGTCCCTCATCTGAATACTCGACTACCTGGACGACACATGTGTAGTAATCTCCCCGAGTGCTGTTCTCGGTGTATTACTCCAAACAAGATGGCCAAAAGTTTTTTCATAGATGGATAAGGAATCCTAGTAGGGTCTCCCGATACACTCAAGGTACGTGGGAGCTCAAATCTGTAGTAGTGCTGTCTAATGCACCACCGTCCAAAATGGGCCTTTTGATATACAATCGAGTAGGTGAATTACCTTTGTATATACCTCAAGGGTACGTGAAAGGCCATTCGATATACCGATGGTACATGGAAGAACCACACAGGTCTCGGGTTGCTGTGCAAACAAATAACGACAACCCCTACATTTTATGACACCGAAACATGTCACGAACCTATCACTCAACTTTCTATACAATTTTAACCTAAAGCTACCATTTATTTTATTTGAATGATTAGTGGATGTTTGTGAGGTGTTGTCTCCAAAATGCATATTTAAACTATATGTGATGCACTTTTTGACTTCGATGAGAACTAGCTAGGGTAAGGAAGAGACCATTTTCTTTTTCCTTTCAACAACACACAAATTAAAAGCCACCTTCAATCAATTGAAATGCAAGATCTGACAAGAAATATTTAAAGAGAAATATTGAAACATAAATTTCCTTCAACAATAACTCAAAATCTCTGAATTTAAGAAACAAAATAAAGCCTCTAATGTGCATACAAACCTAACTTCCTCTATGATACCAAAAAGATCTATTTATCCCAATTACTTATGCAAATGAAGATAAAATTTCCTAAGCATAAACAAGGTGAAATAACAAGTTTTTTTTTGTATTTTCTGAAAAATAAAAGGCACACAAGCTTGAAGCAAACTAATCTCAGAAAGAGGCTATACATTTTCTTTTCAAAAATACAATTTTCAGAGCATATACCACTTAACAAAACCCAAAACAAATTTTTTTCCACTTTTCCTTTTTATATTAATGAAGAAGACAAAAATTTTGGAATTGAGCTCAAAAGATGAGAATCAAATTCAACAAAACCACCAGACTCAGAAAACAAGCAAACAAGCAGATCACACAAAATTTTCAGAGAAACAAAAACTCAAAAAATAAAAAATAAAAACTTTTTAACAGGCAGTTTGAAAGACTATCTTGGCACATTGAGAGGCATTACACCAGAGCACTGTGGAATGGAATCAACGCACTTAGTATACTGGAGCAAGGCACCATCGATGCTTTATCTGGTCTGCAAAAAGGCGCCGTTGACACTCTATGTGAAGATAAAAAGATGCGCCCTATGGAGGTCAGCACTTTATCAGCCACATGTGAGTGCACCGTCAGATCAGTAAATGAAAAAACCAAATACGTGTAGGTGAAACCAAAAGGATGCAATAAGTTGGACTGTAAAAAGTAAACACTGCTTCCCAAACAGAGGCAATAACAGTGTAGTAAGATAGTTTGCTTACCTTATCAGCTGAAATGACTAAAAGAAAAGAATATGACCTTCATAGGTAAGATGGTTACCAAAGCTTGTAGATCTGACTGGATCTGCACCAGATCTACCCCAGATCTGACCGGATTAGACGTTCCCCAGTGGAGTCACCATTTTTTCTGTCAGGAATTATGGAATCGGTGCAGACACCATTTGTTCCTCTGCCTTGTAAGTCACAAGCACAAAACAAAAAAAGACATAGCAGTATATCCTTTCCTTAAGTAATCAATTTAAACAACAAGAAATAAAATATACCTCAGACCTAGATCTCTTTGTCTTTGCTCCAAAATCCCTTGCAATGGTTCAACACCTACAAAACAGATCAAAAGACAAACAAACAAGATGAGAGCATCATGCTAGATTAATTACTTATATCAGTGATCAAGGAATCTAATGATATTCAACGGAGATTAACAACACATCAAATATAGGAAAGGGGAACACTTTTGTATTAAAAATAAGAGGATAAAGTTACAATCAAGCCTTGATGTTGATGGCTTCAACCTCTACAAGAAATCTACAATCCTTCACAACTATGAGCATCTCTTCACATACAAGCCAACTCTACTTTGCCTCTACCATCAGACTTCAATCCAACAACATAAGGATACTTTATTTTGGACTCCCCCACTCACATCATGAATGCTTCATTTTAGGCCCAAAACACATGATATTGACTTGGAAATGGATAGGAGGCAATCCCAACAGGTAAGGGAGGTGAATGCCACCTTTCCCAAGCAAATAGGAACTGAATCCACGGAGGCTTTCACAAGGAATCTTCCAGAACCTTCTTCTTTCCTTTTTTTGGCCTATTGGCACACTGACCAAAAGAGGTAAAGGCACCGACCTAATTTATTTCCAAAGAAAAGGCAGGTCAACTCTCCTTGCTCCACTGTCGAAGGCACTGTCGACGGTCTGTGCAAACATGGTAAAGGCGTTGTCCCTCCAAAATATGGAAAAAGGGCTAACCAAGGTGTCTCAGGTTAGGGTTTCTGAAAGGCTAACAAGCATGTGGAATTTCCAGGTGCAGCACATATACAACATTCTTGACATTATTCTTTCATGTAAAGATGATATCAAAAGAATTATTAAAAGAGAAAATCAACTTATTCAATAAATAACTTCATAATTCCTAAATATTTTGATAAAATGATTCCTTTCTCTAATGACTATGAAATGAATTACCAAAAGAAAAAAATCAAATAATTCTAAATCTCTTTATATATACCAAATAAAACCAACATTCCTAAATAATTTGATGAATGATATCAAATGAATTACCGAAAGAGGAAATGAAATAATTTAATAAAACTTTTTATATATACGGAATAAATTTAACATTCTTAAATAATTTGATGAACATGATTCCTTTCATCTAATATGAAATTAATTACCTTACCTAACGAGAAAATCAAATCATTGAATAAAATTTGATGAACATGATTCCTTTCATCTAATATGAAATTAATTACCTAACGAGAAAATCAAATCATTGAATAAATTCATATAAAATTTAAAATGTATCCACTTGTTTTCAAAACATATTTAAAAACCAAAACTATACAACTTCTACATAAAACTAAAATGCAAAGCTATATAACCTTCGATTTTCCAATAACAATCGAGAATTTTTTAAAACCACATCAAACATTAAAAAAAAAACTAAACTTTTAAAAGGAACATATTTCCATAACCATTAAAAGAGAAAAGTAACGACCATATTTGAAACAAAACTAAAATGCAAAACTAGACAATTTTCAAAACAAAACTAAAATGCAAAATTGTTCAACCTTCAATTTCCAAATAACCTTCAGAAAATCACATCAAACATTAAACCTTTTATAAAAAACATATTTTCATAATAATTTAAAGACAAAGGATAACCCCCCAACATATATATATATATATATATATATATATATATATATATTTTTAAATTTTATGAACAACAATTTTTAAGGATTTAATCGAATGACCAAACCGTAATATTCTAAGCGAAAAATATAACTAAAGCAACTTTGTGCTCATAGGCATCCCAATGGATCCTCATTAAAAGACAAAATCCTCACTAAAATTAACTAAATGGAAAATATAAAAAGTGAAGGAAGGAGGGAAGGAAATATTTTAACATACGCGAGGCTAAGAATAGCCTATGGGACAAACCAACTCGGACGCTCTTTTCTGCAATTCAATCCTTTGTCTGAAAACTTGATGATGAGCGCCCAAAATTTTTCCACAGTCCCCTCATTAAATAAAATATCCCAAGATTTATCCGTCAAGACATTTGTGTACCTGTCCCTAATGCCCTTAAAGGCTTCACACTCTAAAATGAAATGTTTTTCTATCTCCACCTTACTAGCGGTGCAAAAAATACACACTCTTTCTGCCCAAGCTTCTTTTGGCCTTTTCCAGCGCCTAGTCTCACAACGGAGTTGATGGGAATTAGTTCTTAATTGAGCAATGAAAATTTTGGCTTTCCAAGGTATATTGGCCCCTATGTACTCCTTTTACTACTGATTGTAGGTAGGGTTAAACTCTTCAATATAATACTTTCTCTTTCTCCCTAGCTATTTATCCCAAGTTCGCTTATGGAACTTATTGATAACAAAAGCCTTTATTTCTTTACTATTCATAGGGCACGTTCTCAAGCACATATCCCACTTGCTAAGCCATTTAATATTTTTCCGCATCCAAGTCTTCTTTCTTTTGAACAATATGTCATTGAAGACAACCTTAATCCATCTACCTTCTTCCATTTGCTCAACTCTTTTATAGATATCTTATGAGTCTCACCATAGCGATTACTTCAATAGAAGCCACCCCCATTTCACTTAGCATGATCTCGTATGGCACTGAACTCTTAATTTTGAACTTGCTTGTGATCATGTGTTTTTTGAATATTTTCTATTTGCTTCCACTGTAAGTTAGAGGTACTGCTGGCCCAAACATCACAACCATAGAGAACAATTGGTATCACTAAGAGCCCAAAAAGGATTTGCATAGTTTTCCAATCCCATAACTCTAGCTCTTTGCGCCTATTTTGGAAAGCATAAAACACTTTCCAACCTCCCAGAGTTCTTTTTTTTTTCTGCAGCCTTCCCAACTCAAACGTTTGTTGAAGTCGATTTTGAGGTACTTGTAATCTTCCACTACTTCAAGGGTATTGTCTTCAAAGTAGACCTTATGTTGTTTATGTTTTCTTTTGCTAGAGAAAACTACCACCTTCGTCTTGCTAGTATTTACTTGCATCCCAATTGTTCTACAAAAGTGCTCAAGGGAAATCAAGTGCTCTTGCAAGCCAAGAGTAGACCTAGCAATCAGAATAAGGTCATCTGCATACAAAAGAAGCCTTATCACATACTCTCCCATGAGGACGCCATCCCCGCCCTCTAAGTTTAACCACTCTTCAAGTTTGTCAATATATAAGCCAAAAAGGGTAAGGGATAATGGGCACCCTTGCTTGACCTCGATATTGCTTCTGAAACTTTCGGAGATACCATCTAATGTTTTGATTTTTACTTTGACCTCCTCATATACCCTGTGAACAAGTGCTCTAAGATGCATTAGAACCCCAAGTTCCTCCATTCTGTGCCATAGCTTATCCCTGGGAACCATGTCAAAAGATTTTTTGAAATCGACAAAGCAACAAAAGGCTTCCTCTTTTTTCTCCCACACTTTTTCAATGATGTGCCTTAAAGTAATACTATGGTCTGCCATGGAATGTTTAGGTCTAAAACCTGCTTTCCCTTTGTTCCTCCCACTTGCTAATTCTATTTTCTAGAATGCTTCCAAATAGATTTGCAAACAAGGGGTTTATCATTATGGTCCTATAATTGGAGGGATCGTTGACATCTCCGCTCTTGAAAAGAGGAATTGCGAGGCTAGTTGTCCAATCTATAGGGAATCCCTACTAAATAATGTTGTTGAAGATTCCCATAATGTGAGGTGCAAGAGTTTTCGAACCCCACTTTAGATATTCAACTTGAAGTTCTACTAGATCTTTGGATTTTCCAACACCTAACTTCTTAATACCAACCTCAATCTCTTGCACGGTGAAAAGCTTAGTAATGGTGGCGGTGTTAACTAAGGGGGGAGGGGGTTCAACCTTAGGATTCCGCTCATAGAGTTGCCTTAAATACTCAAGTCACTGGTCCGCTGTAATATTGTTTTCAGTTTAATTCTTGCTCACTTGAAGTTCCTTCCAAAATAGTTTGGGGTTGTTTTTCCCAAGAAAGATTAACTCTTCCCTCCTTGAGACCATGAAATCAATTTTTTTCTTTCTTATAATCTGCTTGTAGATTTTTAAGTCTTTTTCTTTCCAGTTTGACTCTCTCCACCTTCTCCTTGATTTTTTGCACTCCTCATCGAACCAAGCATTAACAGGAAAGCAATTTGTTTCACGTTTCCTATTCTTTGTTCTTTTGCATTTTGTGAGTGCCCTTTGCCTCGTCAATTGGTTCCAACAGTGAACCCACCTTCAAAATCATCTTGGTATGAAGTATGTATTCCAATGCTCCCTGGAATCACTTGGGAATTTGGTTAATTGCGGCTCACAGTTGAAATATGATGAATAAGCACTTGCTAACTAAAGTGTACACCAAAACTCGTGGGTGAAATGAACATAGCCTTGGGTAAGAAGTGAGTAGGAGACGCTATCTAGTAAGAAGTGAGTAAAAAGATAAATTCCTTTGTCTTTATTATCCCTTGCACCAAACAATATCCTCTAGTCATATTCTCCATGTTACAAAATTTATGAAATAAAAACCCTACTCTATGCTCTTCTTCCCTACCCATACCTTACTTTCATTATTGCATTCTCCAATGTAGAACATCGCAATTATTTATTATCCCTATTAAAATTTTACCAAATATCATAACATCCATTATTATCCCTATACACATCTTTCTAGTGCTCATAGTTGCTACAACGTCAAAATATCTAACAATGTCTCCAGATCAAACCAAACTCTTGAATCTGTATTTCATTAAAAATAGACAACAACATCAATTTTTGAGTAATAATGGGGATGGCGTTTTCCTTAAAAGAGACAAAATAGGGAAACAAGATATTGTTTCCAACATGGACATAAACCATATATGAGATAGTTGTCGACTTCTACCTAGTTACTTATAGATGAAGAATCATTGTTCTTTGTGCCTCATCCACTATAGGAGGTAACCTATAATTCTCTCACTCTTACAATCATTCAAGATAACATATATTGTAGTAAAATTACACCTCCGATGATTATTATTTCTACACAAACCTTAGTGTCACACACTCTTGGATGTCCGCCACTAATTCATTCATTATAGTTTGTTAATAGTTGCTTAGAACATTCATCATACATAAGTGGATTCTACAACACAACACGAAACCATTTATGCCACACCTCACGTTGTGTTGTTATATCCAATCGTTCATATGTTTCATAGTTCATATGGAACATGACGTCCCTTATTGAGGCCATAGTTTGTAATTCCATTGGCATTATATAGACAACACACTACCTTTATCTCTCATAGTTGATGGGAACTTCACCATAGTAGGACCAACATCAAATATGGATCACTATTCATGACATCCTTCCTTTAGATTTCCTTCTATATATTCCAAAACTTCAAACACTCCATAGAGGAGCTCATAGGCTCACAACACTTTGAAACACAAAATCTAGTCTAAGTATGTAGGTTTATCTTTACCATCTAACATCAACATAGTTTGTAGGTATATGCACCTATACCTATCACTTGAGTATACACATTTAAACACAAAATCTAGTCTAAGCATGTAGGCTTATCTCTAGCATCTAAAATTAACATAGTTTGTAGGTATATGCACCTATAACCATCACTTGAGTATTTATTATTCCCCACTATGACTCAATGTCTCTTAATTGTTGACCTCACCTCTCTATTGGGGGATAACACACGACCATAGACCAAATTAGATATCAATCCATACAAGCATACCATATGTTTTGTAGAATTTTTTTTTTGACCTTGGGTTCATTATATTTCTAGCGACAATAGATATAGAAAATGATCAATACACAAACCCAACATCTAGTGGACGCCTAGTTTTCAAGGCAAATATCCATTGCTCCACCACTCTATCTTCAGTGGAGAACCAACACTCCACATTCAGGGAGATTGATTCAAGGATATACCAGCCTAGATCCAAATCCTAGGCTCTATCAAGCGGCGAGAGGGATCAAATCTCCCGAGGTGCAAACCTCTTCTCAGGTATTGCACTCAAGGTGCTTTTTGAGGAGAGGTTTGCACCTCGGGAGATTTGATCCCTCTCGGCTCTTGATAGAGCCTAGGATTTGGATCTAGGCTGGTTTCAGTCATGGGGGGTTACACAAAAATGGAGTTTGATCAACATTGTAAGGAGCATGTTAAGTTGAAAACACAAATAGAATTATGAGGATTGTCTCAATATAAGTAATAAGTATTAAGGATTGAATAAATTGTTAAACTGGAAAATAGAGACAATAATTTTGTAAGGATTAAGTAAATGTAAATATGGTTTAGATTTAGAGTCACACTAGGGTTTTCCATTTTACCCCAAAAAATCATTCTTCTTTTGTTTTGGATAGAAGAGGCACATTCTACATTATTGTACATTTTTTTAACATTTCCAGTAAAAAGGATCTAAAGTTAGAAATTTGATCTATTTCGACAATTGGTAGACTTTTTTAAGATAGATCTATGTTAGTAAAACACATTTGTAAATTCTGAACTTGGGATTTCCTTTCCCGTTGCAATTTTCGAAACAAAGGAAATTTTAATATGCTCTCCACCTTTTAAGTACAACAATTACAATACAATTACACTTCTAGTTTGAATTTAAAAAATTGTCATTTGCATTTGGAAATGTATAACATCGTTTTTGCTTACATCTCTTCATGCAAATGTCGATTATGAGTATGATATTACTATCAATGACTATCTTGCGTGAGGAGGAGCTATTTCAACTCAACTCCAACTCTCACATGGTGCTTGTGAGAGTTGGAAAGTTCTTTACCTAGTTGGAAGTGACGTTAGGTTCGTTATCTTTGCATTAAGAACAGTGCTCCCGTTGCTCAACATGTACAAAATTCATTTCGAAGGAAATGTAACAGCGTTCTTCAGCGCCTAGATGAGTTTCAACATGGTGGCAGATATTGAAATGCTCTTCACCATTTTCACTTGATCCAAACATGGTTAGAAATTTCGTCATCGAGTGATAGAGACTTGAAAGTACATCTGTAATCTTTTTAGAAATTTTAAAGTATAATAATGAATTCAGAATTTGTGCAAATCTTAATTTTGTTTCATTATGATTCACAGATGGATGGTACAATGCTCATGGAAAATCAGTCTTGGGAAATGAATGTATTGATTAGTGTTTGAAATAATATATTTTTTGAAATTTTATAATTTATTTTAAGAGTAGTTTATTTTTTATTTTCCTTATTTTTAATGGAAATTTGGTAAAAAAAAATAATGAAATCTCCTTGAATGCAATTTACCATGGGTTCTTTAAGAAGCCTTGCATGGTTGTTTAGTAGGCCAACATATTTTTGCAGATAATTACATGGGGTTAAATTTTTTGCAGATAATTACATGGTGTGAAATTTTCCATTGTTGTTACATGTGCCAAGGGATTATATCCATGTAATCAATTAAAATAATAAGCTACTATCATTAGAGGGATCAAATCCACTTAGGAATAAAACCCACTCAGTAATTAGAGGAATTCCCCTACCAATCATTATCAAAAGTGAAATGTGTAATTATTATTTTTCAATGTCTGTGTAGGAATTAGAGGGATCATAGAGGGATTCACCTACCAATCATTATCAAGACTGAAATATGCAATTAATTTTTTCAATGTCTGTGCAGTAATTAGAGAGTGAAATGTGGGATCATAGAGGGATTCGCCTACCAATCATTCTCAAGAGTGAAATGTGCAATTAATTTTTTCAATGTCTATGTAGTAATTAGAGAGTGAAATGTGCAACTAATTTTTTCAATGTATGTATAGTAATTAGAGGGATTCGCCTACGGATGGAATGTTCTACTTTTCATTTTCATGGCAAGCTT